>BSBK01003248.1:1922500-2125000 GCA_027943335.1 Chamaecyparis obtusa
TCTCCACCCTCCATTCTTGAGGCAATTCCTTTAAAAGGAAGCTCTTCCTTGGCTCAAGGGTCCATTCCCTTGCATTCTAAAAAGGTCCCAATCTTGATCATTGGCATCTTAGTCTTTAGTTTTATTTCTTTCTTATTTTCTTAGAGTAATATTGTTAATTTGAATTCCTAGCTCTTAGTTTCTTCCATTTACATGCTCATCACTCTCTTGCATTCTTAGCTACTTCATTTCTTAGCTTAATCTTGCATTGTTAATCTAGTTTCTCTCTTGCATTGTTTCATAGAATGGCTCTTGCATCTTCATTCTAGAACACTAATTGTTTTGCATTCATCTTAGCTTAATCTCTCATTCTAGCTTAACTCTTGTATTTTAGCCTCATCTCTAGCTTTGCATTTGCACTTGAATCTTCCATTTTGGAATAGTCAAGTCACTAATCCTCTATGCCAATTTTATGAGCATTGTGAGAAGGATAAAACTCACTTCAACTAGGAAGCTATGAGTCCTTCTTGAGATTTCCTCTTCCATGCATTCTCTCAAGTGTAATGGTTCATAGAAGTGTGTCACACTTTTGATCATACATTTTTAGGGCCCATCGTGGGGCTAGACATTCATATTTAGCTCCATTTCTTGAATGTTCTATTCTTTGTTGTCACAAGTTCATCACTTTGTTTTTGCATGCCAGAGAATCATACAACACTTCACACTATACCTCAACAACATTCTAGTATACTACCAAGTGAAATTTCTCAATTTTTATAATATCATTCTGCTTCTCTGGGAAATATCATCTCCTTCCTAGAGAATATCATTTATGCTCTCTATAGTATATTGTTTTGTTCTGGAATATCAGTTGGCCTCTTTAAGGTCTATCATATGGATTTCTGATAGACTGTGAAGTGTTGTCCAGATTCAATTTCTGTCATAGTCTGAGTTTTTGGCTGATTTTTCTTGCATTTTCTAATTTTCTAATAGCATTTAACAAGTGATCTTGCAGGGTTATTTCTTTCATTTTGCATACTCTTTGTGCCCTAACTTGTGATTTAGTAGGATTTTTTTTTCAAAGAGATCAACACTTTCATGACTACTAATACCTTATGATGTAGGACGCTTGTCAAAGATTCAATCTTGAAACTACTAATTCTATTCTCTTGTAGGTTTCCTTGGAGACTCAAATCAACAATGTGTTTTCTTACATTTGATTTTATAGGCACCTAGATTAATTAGAGGGCTTCTTGTCTTGTGATTAGTTGAATAGAAGGAGAGTATGCTCTTTTCCTTTTGAGAAATCAAAAATATTGACCTACTTAATTGATCACTTGCAAAGATTCTTGGGCAAATTAACATGTTCTTGATGTGTTTGGGAGATACTATGGAGTAGGATACTATGCTCTTTTCCTTGTGGAAAATCAGAAATCTAGACCTCCACTAGCTATTTATTTGCTTTCTTGCATTGACCATTAGAGGGTTTTCCAAGAGAGCAATCTTTTGGGAATGACCCAAGTGGGGAAAAAGAGAACCCGACTTACTCCATCCCACTATAATCAAAAGCTTCCTTAAATCTAAAGAGAGGGAAGACTTGGATATTTTCTACATCTAATGTTTCTTCATGTTTAGGGCCTAGTTGCCTCAATCTTGCTAAGAAAGAATACAATTGATTGGGTGCTTGTAGGGCCTTCTTGGTCTCAATCTTGTTTACAAGACTACAAGAGGAGTAAATTCACTTTGTATAGGACCAAGAGGTCTCAATCTTGCTTGTGCAACTATACATATTGAGTTCTTGTAGGGATATAGGCCTCAATTTCACTTGTGAAACTACAAGGGGTAGTCATGAACGAAGATCCTTATTAAACACCTTAGGACTTAGAGGCTAACCTTTTAACCATGTGACTTCCTTTGTGCAAGGATTTATCCAAGTGGACTTTATTTGGATCACCCCAAGATAATCACCATATGTATTCCCTTCGATGCAAAGATTGAATGTGGAAATGTAGAAAGACATGCAATGTGATCATTTTTCTCTTCCAATTGATCCATAACTTGCATAGTCCTAGGAAAAGCTTTTCAACCACTTAATCGCGGGGCTAAGAACATCAAGTTATGGGCAAAGGTCGAAACACCTCCCTCTTGAGCTTAGTTAGTTTTTTGTGATATTATTTAATGTGCTGAGACCCGTGAAAACATTTGTGTAGCATAAACTTGATAGACTTGACACATTTTTATACTTTTCAAGACCTCACATATGCTTGTATCCACAAGGTTTCTTTGTCCCTTATTGGATTTTTTTAAGACTTGCTTGCTCACACTACTTGCTTTCAAATCAAACTTGGTCTACGAAATACCCTAACCTTTTCATTCAACCCTTGCAATCCTTTGAAATCAAACTTTTGGACTAAGCTTAGGCGTTGTCAACATTGCTTCTCCATTATTATCCATATCTCATCATGTTATTTTGTACATTCTAGCATGTTAGGAATTTCCTTTAGCTAAAAAAGATTACTTTGATCTCTTGACTACACTCTTGGCTAGTAGAATTTTCACTTGTCCATCATCTTCTTGATCACCTCTCTTGGATGCTCTATCCTATCTTTGGTTGTTCACAAGTTTCATACACAAGGATCTACCCACAGCTTGTACATCTTGTGGCAAGTTATCATTGTTATATCTTTGATGCTTTTACACTTTGGACAAGTGAACACTTTTTCTTACCTAGCTTGAAAATCAATTCATCCTAAGTCATCCTATTTGGCTTTTGAAAATATTCTTTCATGTGGGCCACAAATAGATCTCAAACCCATGAAGGAAAGAAACACAAAGCTACCTTGGATAAATCATTTAAAGGAGATCTTGAACCTTGGGGTTTTAAACCCTTTGCTAATATCTCTAGTGAATCTACCTTATCCTCTCCTAGGTTGGCACATAGTGTTTCTTAAACTCCAATCATGGAAGAATGAGATAAAAGGATTGAGGAATTCCTAAAACAATTGGGTGACAAGCATTTTAGACAAAAAAAACCAAGAACATCACAACTCTAGACATGGCTTGCAACATGGATCTCAACATACTAGACTTGGATCACATAGTTCACAAGGTGGTGATTCAAATAATGATATAACTAAGGAGGATATCTTACAATTTCAACAAGATAAACACTTGCAAAGACTTATGAAATTGACCTTGAATCTAGAGAAGGACAAATACTTCTTGCACTTGGCTTTGCAAGGAGTCAAACTACCTCACAACTTTGACATTGACAACCTAATAAAGAAAGAGGAATCATCTAAAATATAAATCATGAAGAAACAAATGGAAGAAATGATGAAACAAATGCTATGCTTAGAAAAGGAAAAGGAACAACCAAGCACATCCTTTTCTCTTGAGGCTATATGCTCATTTCCTTTTGACAAAGATCTATACATGCCTCCTTTTCCTCGAAAAGTTGAATTTCCTAAGTACAAAAAGTATGACGGTACCAAAGATCCTCATGATCACATTAGGGATTTTTCTACACTAAGTATGGAATTCTTGCATGAACCCACTTATCTCATGAGACTCTTTCCTAGGATTCTTAGTGGTAAAGATATGAAGTGGTTCACTAAACTATCTCCTTGTCTTAAATCACTTAACCAACTAGTGCATAGATTTATCCAGTAATACTTGTATAATATCTAACATGCTATCACTATGCTTGATCTTTACAATATTAAAAAATTCTAAGGTGAATCCTTTGTGATTTTCCTTTAGCAATGGTGAAATCTTTATTCACATTATCCTTGGTAGATTCCTCAGACTAAAAAGATTGATATATTCATCAATGTTGTGATTCTTGAAATGAATTACGCATTGCAAATATAAACCCATACTTCATTTGATAAATTGGTTGAATCATCTATTCGCATAGAGGATGTCCTTCTTTGTAAGGGAGAAATAACTCTTCAATCTAAAGAGCATAAATCCTCTTCTAAAAATAAACATAACAAGGATAAGAAAAAAATTTGGAACAAGACCAAAGATGTCGTCAATGAGGAATCATGGGTACAACTTCAGTGTCTACTGCTGCTAAACCTAAAGAGCCATCTTTCAATATATCTTCTTTTGTGAAAGCTATTAAGATCAATCCTATAGGATCCAAAACTAATAGGCCTTGGACCTCCAAGCCTAAGAGAAACTTCACTCCTCTCATAGAACCACTTGAAGATTCTTTGAAGATTCTTTTGAGTAATAATATCATTACTTTTCCTTACAATTCAAGTCCCTATGATCCTAAGATAAAGCCTAGATGGTGGAATGACAACCACTATTGTGATTATCATCGCAACAAAGGCCATAAGAATAAGAAATGTATGAATATTAAGAGTCTCATCCAAGATCTAATTGATAATGAGACTATTGTGATTGATCCCCCACAAGCGAACAATGAAGATCAAGCTTTCATGGAGCCTTTTCCTAAATTAAAAAATGGGGAGTCTTCTTAGGAAAAGGATAATATGGTTGGTTACACCTACTCTGATAGTGAAAATGTGATCATCATGCTTGAATCCTCTGATCATACTATCAAAGACAAGGAAAAAGATAAAAATAAATCATCTAATGCGGCAACCCACTCTCAAGAAAAATTCACTCTACCATGAGATGTTTCATCCTCCTCTACTCCTAATAAAGAAGCGACCTCAACATCTAAGCCAGCTACCTCATCAGTTGCACATGACTATAATCTAGTTGACCAACTTCATCATATTCAACTCATATCTCAATACTTGAGCTACTCAAAATCTCTCCTACTCATAGGGAGATCCTTGATAAAGCCCTCCTTGTGGCTAACATTCCTAAGGACTTAGACGTTGATAAGGTCCAGCCCACGGTCAATCATCTTGCTTCACCTCATTATCTAACTTTCTCTAAAGAACATGACAAATTTGTTATCCATGTACATAATTGATGAAGGGTGCTCCCCTTAATGCCACAAACACGTAACAGAAATAGAGAAACAACAACAATAATATGCAAGAACAGAAAATTGGCTTCTTATTATCTCCACAAATGTGGAATTACAAACTTTCAGAATTACAATATGCAAAGCCACATGGGCATTCCCTTACAATATTCTGTAGGACAAAGCCTCGAATCAATACCCAGATCTACTACCCAGAACTATTCTGAACTGCCTAAGACAATAATACAGTCTTCCTTATATAGGCAATTTTCCACCGCCTGGGAAGGTTCCAGAATTTTAGCCAATAAGGCCGACTAACTTAGAATTATTTTATTTTACATTTTATTACATCATAGTCGGCTCAAGATAACCTTTGAAACCCGAACAGAAATTTTGAAGAAAATTATTTTCCGCCATTTCAGGTGGCCCAACTTCCGAAGACCATAAGTCATCACCAGTTGACCCGCTCGGCTATTATAACCCCATTTCAGAAATGCCACGAAGTGCTCTACAGGCTTGACCCACGCAAGCACCCATCACCCAAATTTTTGACCTCATCTGGGGCCTCTAAAGCCTTCAAAACTGAGTTCAAAGTTTTTGTGCCCTGCTGCCAATACCGAAAATCTTCAATATCTTCCAATATACACTTGATCTGGCAATGAAACTTTACTGGCAGACTTATATGACCAACATGAACCTCCAAGAAAGAAATCAGATCATTCTGAGCACAGACGAAAATTACCAAAAATAGTAACTTTCCATAAATAGCAGCTCTGCACAAAATAGCCCTTATTGAATATAAAAATAGAAATATTTTTGGGTGATGCAAGATTGCTCTTACACCTAGGATGCTCCTGCATCAGACACCTAGGGTAATTTGAGAAGTGACCCTGTCACGACTCAGGTGTGCAGAGGAAAACCAAGACGGCTAACCTCCTCCTTTGTCAACCATGATGAATCTTCAATAGGTCGTCCTTTCCATTTGACCAGATATTCTTCATATGTCATGTTCCTTGTGCTTCTGCCAACACGACTGTCCAGTATATCTTCGATCTCCTTAGTGTCTAAACTAGTTGCTGGAATACTCCACTGTGCTGCTGTGATCTCATCTTCAACACCTCCTTCATGATACTCTATCAGATCTGAAATGTTAAACACTGGAAAAATATTTAGCTCAGTAGGCAATTCTACCTCATATGCATTTCCTGAATCATGTTTCTTCAGTATCCTACATGGTCCAAACTTCTTCATTTTCAGCTTGTTATATGTACCAACTGGAAACCGCTCCTTCCGCAAATGAACCATGACTTCATCACCAACCTGAAATTCCTTATACCTACTTTTCTCATCTGCCTTAGCCTTATACTATGCGTTCATCTTGGTAATATGCTTCCTCACCTCCTCATGGATGTTCTTCAAGTGTTCTGCAAAATCCTCAGCTTCAGCACTACTTATTTCTCCTTTATCTATCTTTCTCAACTCAGATGCATTTCTTGGGCTACTTCCATATATAATCTAGAATGGTGTTTTACCAGTGCTCCTATTGATAGAATTATTGTATGCAAATTCTACCTGTGGTAAAATCAAATCCCATCTTGTTGGCTTATCTCCAACCAAACATCTCAGCAAATTTCCCAAACTCCTATTCACCACCTCTATCTGTCCATCAGTCTGTGGATGATGTGATGAACTAAACTTCAAATCTATCTTCAACTTCTTCCATAATGTACACCAGAAATATCCAACAAACTTAGTGTCCCGATCTGAAACTATGGTCTTTGGCAAACCATGAAGTCTCACTACTTCTCTGAAAAACAATTCTGCTACATGAACAGCATCATTAGTCTTCTTGCAGGGAATGAAATGTGCCATCTTTGAAAATCTGTCAACTACTACAAAAATTGAATCATGTCCCGGCTGTGTCCTCGGTAAACCAAGAACAAAGTCCATACTGATATCCTCCCAAGGCTTCTCTGGTACGGGTAAAGGCTGATACAATCCTGTATTCTACTTCACTCCTTTCGCCATCTGACATACTCTGCAACTCTGTACAAACTTCTTCACATCTTGCTGCAACTGTGGCCAATAATAATTCTCACTAACCAAACCAAGGGTTTTATCACGACCAAAATGTCCAGCCAATCCTCCACTATGCTTCTCCTTGATGAGATTCTCCCTCATAGAACTTCGTGGAATGCACAACTGACTCCCTCTAAATAGCATATCATCCTGGATGATAAAATCCAGCCATTTCATCCTGTCTAGAGTAACAGGTTCTGTACAAGCTTTCCAAGCTTCACCAAAATCAGGATCCTCTGGATACAAATTCTTGAGTTCCTTAAACCCAACCACTTCAATCTGCATTTCTATCAGCAATAGTTTCCTTCTGCTAAGAGCATCTGCAACCCTATTAGACTTTCCACTCCTTTGTTTCAAAACAAATGTATAACTCTGCAAAAAACTCAACCCATTTCAAATGCCTTCGATTCAATTTTCCTTGACTATTCAAATATTGCAAAGCTTGATGATCAGTATACAAAACAAACTCCTTAGGAAGCAGATAATGTCTCCACTTTTTTAATGCCTGAACTATAGCATAAAATTCCTGATCATAAACAAAATATTTCCTCTTGGCATCATTTAACTTCTCGCTGAAATAAGCAACAGGTTTACCTTCTTGGCTCATAACAGCTCCTATTGCAGTACCACTAGCATCACAATCTACTTGAAACACCTTATTGAAATCTAGAAATGCTAAAACAGGTTGTTCTGTAACTTTTTGTTTCAATAATTGAAAACTCTTTTCTGCTCCTTTAGTCCACTTAAACTCTTTTCTATCCCCTCTCATTGTTTCAGTCAAGGGTCCACAAATACTGCTAAAATTTCTGATAAACTTTTTGTAAAAGCTAGCTAGACCATGAAAAGATCTTACCTCAGTAGCACTCCTCAGAGTAGGCCATTCAAGGATAGCATGTACCTTCTCTGGGTCCATTTTTAGACCTTCCACTGAAACTACAAATCCCAAATACACTAACTCTTTCTTCACAGAACTGCACTTCTTCAAATTAATCAACAATTTTTCTTCTCTCAACTTCTCAAATACCATACGAATATGCATCATATGCTCATCCAATGTCTTACTAAAGATCAAAATATCATCTAGGTAAACAATGACAAACTTACCCAGAAATTCTTTCAAAACCTCGTTCATGAGCCGCATGAAAGTGCTCGATGCATTGGTTAGCCCAAAAGGCATGACTAACCACTCATATAGTCCTTCCTTTCTCTTGAAGGCAGTCTTCCATTCATCTCCTTCTCTGATCCGAATCTGATGATATCCACTCTTCAGATCTATCTTTGAGAAATACACAGCTCCACTCAAACAGTCCATAATATCATCCATTCGTGGCAATGGAAACCTGTACTTGATTGTGATCTTGTTTATTGTCCTAAAATCTGTACACATCCTCCATTCTCCATTCTTCTTTGGTGCTAATACTGCTGGTACAGCATAGGGACTCAGACTCTCACAGATCAATCCTTTCTGTAACAGTTCATCTACTTGTCCATTCAACTCCTCACTTTCTGCAAGTGTCATTTTGTGTGCTGCCTTATTCGGCAAACTCACTCCTGGGATCAAGTCCATCTGATGACTGATCTTCCTGACTGGTGGTAATCCATCAGGCACGTTATCGGATACAATATCCTGAAACTCATTCAACAAATCTACAACTTCTACAGGAACATCTTCTACTTCCTCTTTACCAGCTTTTGGAATTAAAGAAAAACATACATGCTCATGCCTCATACCATCTAGGAAATTTCTTCCATCAACAAAAGTTATCCTTGCATTACCACATACCTTTTCTTCGATCTCCTTCAATGGCTTTAGCTTATGTCACACTCCATCCTTTGTCAGGGAATAGTTATTCGCACGACCATCATGTACAGCACATCTGTCAAACTACCATGGTCTACCCAACAACATATGACATGCATCCATAGATATGATATCACACAATACCTCATCTTGGTACCCGCCAATCTTGAACTTCACCAGGCATTGTTCATTGACCATGACCTTGTGGTTATCCTGTACCCAGGCAATCTGATATGGATGTGGATGTTTCTGTCTCTTGAGCTTCAACTTTGTCACCATCTCTTCTGACACCAAATTGTCAGTGCTTCCACTATCAATGATCACATCACAACATTTACCTTCACACTTGCACCTGGTGCGAAATAGGCTCCTCCTTTGCTCAGGTTCATTCTCACCACTCAACAGGACTCTTCTGTTAATCAACGTTTCTCCTCTTTTAGCATCTTCAGAATTTGATGATCTGGCATCTTCATCTACATGTGCAACTCTGGCCTAGCTTTCATTTCTCCTGTCTATTCTACCTTGGCGCTGAGGACATTCAAATGCCCTATGACCTTCTTCTCCATAGTGAAAACATGTTCCACGGAAGCCACCTCTTCCAGATCCTTGTCCTCTTCCTCTTCCTCTTTGATCTCTATTATTCTGATCTTGGAAGCGATTGGAATTATTTCCTCGCTGATTCTGACTGCTACTGGCCTCATCCTTCTTTTTCGGATCTTCATTTTGGCCACCATATGGAATTACAATATGAAAAGCCACATGGGCATTCCCTTACAATATTCTGTAGGACAAAGCCTCGAATCAATACCCAGATCTACTACCCAGAACTATTCTGAACTGCCTAAGACAATAATACAGCCTTCCTTATATAGGCAATTTTCCACCACCTGGGAAGGTTCCAGAATTTTAGCCAATAAGGCCGACTAACTTAGAATTATTTTATTTTATATTTTATCACATCATAGTCAGCTCAAGATAACCTTTGAAACCCGAACAGAAATTTTGAAGAAAATTATTTTCCGCCATTTCAGGTGGCCCAACTTCCGAAGACCATAAGTCATCACCAGTTGACCCGCTCGGCTATTATAACCCCATTTCAGAAACACCACAAAGTTCTCTATAGGCTTAACCCGCTCAAGCACTCGTCACCCAAATTTTTGACCTCATCCGAGGCCTCTAAAGCCTTCAAAACTGAGTTCAAAGTTTCTGTACCCTACTGCCAATACCGAAAATCTTCAATATCTTCCAATATACACTTGATCTAGCAATGAAACATTACTGGCAAACTTATATGACCAACATGAACCTCCAAGAAAGAAATCAGATCATTCTGAGCACATACAAAAATTACCAAAAATAGTAACTTTCCATAAATAGCAGCTCTGCACAAAATAGCCCTTATTGAATATAAAAATAGAAATATTTTTGGGTGATGCAAGATTGCTCTTACACCCAGGATGCTCCTACATCAATAATCAGCCCCTCCATATTAAAGTTTTTATCCATAAGTATAGAGTTAAGTGCATTTTGATGAATGGAGGTGCAAGTTTGAATGTTTGCACTTTCAAATTGGTTAAAGATCTTGGTTTCTCAGAGCATTCTATTGATCCCTAACACAAAATAATGATGAAATCATATGATGAAGAGGAACATTCTTCTAAAGGCATGGTATTCTTTCCCATTCGGGTAGGGTCATGTTCAAAGGGACATCATCTATCAGGTCTTGGATATTCCTTTGGTATATAACATACTTCTGGGTTACCCTTGGATACATTCAATGCAAGAAGTTCCTTCTACATATCATCAATGCATTAAATTTCCTCATGATGCAATTGAGATGGGAAATAATAGAAAAAGTCCTCTTGGAAAAGGAAAAGGTCTTCTTGAACCTCTACATGCTGAATTTAGAAATCCTAAAGACAAGACTAGTGTTGGCTATCATAAACATAAGTTTGACAAACCTAACAGTAACACTAACACATATGAGGACTTAGATGATCAAGATGAAGCAGAAATTCAACCAATGACATATGAAATAAGTTTGACAAACCTAATGACAAGACTAGTGTTGGCTATCATAAACATAAGTTTGACAAACCTAACAGTAACACTAACACATATGAGGACTTAGATGATCAAGATGAAGCAGAAATTCAACCAATGACATATGAAAGGATCTTGCATATCCAAACTTCTAATCCAAAAAATCAAGGATATCCTTATATACCATCTCAATCTCCTCAAGAAAATGATCCAGTGGAACCTGCAGATCCAATAGAAAATGGTCTTGATCAAGGAAATCTCACTCAATCTCTTGAGAAAATTCTCACTCCTCCTATTGTTGAGAACATTATTGACTCTAATCACATACATCCTGATTGGGGGTAACTGTCTAATGTCTCCCATATCTTGGATATGCCTCAATTTATGCTTATTCTAGACTACTCTACTACTGCTACTAAACAAGCTCTTGCCACTGAAAGAACACCTTGTGAGATAGAAGAAAGTGATGATGAAGATCTCCCTCCTATAATAACTCTAGCTTATTACATTAAACAGTATCGTAATAGTGAAATAGATTTGCATAAATATGAATGGGACTCACTATTAGATGCTATAGCGGAAATTCAAATTTATGTCATACACAGATATGCCACTGCTACAAATTTTGAAAGAGGAGAGAGCTCAAATTCTCAAGATCAAACTTTTGATGAATATTCCTCCAATCCTCCTATGGAGATCATCCCTATACCCTCAATGTCATCTTTATCTAATCAAGAAAACCATGGGTACATAAGACCACATCCTACAACAACTACATGGAATTTAGGAAGGTCTAGGATTGATATGGTTCCTATTTGCACACTTATAGAATAACAAGAGGGACTCAGGTCTAAGAATGGTCCATCTCATTTAGATTCACATAATATTCCTTTAAACTTCTTTGATACTTCTATAACAAATCATGATCGACAACACTCTATGGAAGATAACTTTTTGGATCTCTTGGATTCATTAATGAACGATGAGGAAAATATAGATGTCTTTGCGCTTAAACCCATTGAGCCTTTATCCCTCATCCATCCTAGGCTAATTGACTAGAATCCTTCTGAATCTATCCAGCTCATATTCTTTGATAACGATCCTAAACTAGCCTCTTACCTAAATGTTGTTGAACCTTTCCCTTTTTCCACAAGTGAAATGAGTGAAAATATGGTAGGGAAGATATCAAATATCTCAGTCAGAAAAGAAAAAATAAAAAAGAAAACACAAGATGATGGTGAAAACCACTCTATGGCGGTATCATATCCTAAAAAAAGTAAAAATAAAAGATGCATCCAATGGTGAAAACCTCTATTCAAGGTACCTACAGATGGGATACTTGATGAATATATCTCACACTTAACACAAAAGATGTACTTTGATGGTTTATTTATACAACAAGGTGTTGATGTTGATATTTTGTTCATATCTCTAAGGTTGCAAACTTTCTAAGGAATATAAGACAATATTTTCCTGCACAAACAATATGGATGAAAATGAAAGGTTCACTAATGAACTCAAGTTGGCTATTACACGGACAATCAAATAACTTCATGTCCAAGGTGACTCTCAGCTAATAATCAACCAAGTTTTTTATTAAGGTAAATATAGGTTTTGCAGGGGATCTAAAACCCTTTACATGCTATGAAAATATAGGAACATAGTGAAAAATCATAAAAACAACTACTACCACAAGAAATAGGTAGAACCAAAGATAGGCCTTAACAAAGATATAATAGTCAAAAGGATCCAACAATCAAAAAAGAAAGTACAACTTCCAGCAAAAAAACCAATAAATAGAACAGAAAAAGAAACAACCAGCAATAATAGTCAATCCATCATATTTAAGAACTTCTCAGAAGTGGCCTCCAATAGGGTCTGGATCTTTTGAATTGAATCTTTCAGGTTGACCATCTCCTTAGGCAGAGTCACCTTCCTCTTCTTATTGCTTTCTCTGGTTGTAGTACCAGGGTTAGAAACCTAACCATCCAACTTAAGTGGCTCATCATCCACCAAAATAGAATTCTTTTCCATGTAGTTTCCCTCCACTAGAGAATAAAGAGCATTGAGATTCATAACGGTTGTTTTCATACCTTCATTAATATGGAAAAGAATCTTTTTGAGCATAATTTCAATGTTTTTTATTCTACTGTAAATGGGAGACAACTTCTCATTAGTGATGCTCAAAATCTCTTCCTGCATGCTCAATTTTTTCTCTCCTCAATCAAAAAACCTTTTCCTTTACTATTATCCATAACCATATCATTCCTCAAATTATCAACAATCTCCTCCAGGATATCATATTTTGCATCCAAAGCTTTGTGCTTGATGCTCAACTCATTAAATTCATGGAAAGCCTATTTATCCAAGTTCAATACCAGGACTGCTCTTCTCCTATCTGCATTGAGAACATCAAACCAAGTTACTGATGAATATCAAACCAAAAATAGGAAAATACTTCTATACAAATGTTTGGTTGATAACTTGAATAAATACTATTTATTCATAACTTTCTAGCAGTTACTACATGTAGAATACAAAACAACGGTTACCATGGTTACCTTAGCCTTCATGCTACAACTTGAAGAACATCAATTTCACTATGACTTCCTAGCGGAAGAACTCTCCTTTCCTGCCTATAACTCACTTGATCTCTAGATCATTTGTACCATCGTTACCTCCAATACCTCCTGCTACTCTCAGATCTATCATAACTTCCCAAGAAGTGCATCTCAGTATCTACTCATCACTAATGACTTGTTTAAGAGAAATCTAGACAGTACTCTCCCTAGGTGTTTAGAACTTGAGGAATCTAACTGAGCATTAAGAAATTTTTATGAGGGTATTTGTAGATCTCACTTGAATTGTTTTTCCCTAGCTTCAAAACTCTTGACACTACTACATTTGGGGCCAAATTTTTACAAAAACTTCTGACGGGTTTTTATTATTTTTATGAATTTGGTGTTTTTTATAATAGGCCCTGATGGTGTCAGTATTCTGATGGGTTTTAAATTGACCATCAGAATTTTGACAGGTTCGGGGCATAGATGAAAAAAAAAGTGAAATGCCCAAATCATTTTAACATCGATTGCAAAGAAAAGGAGTGGGAGAAAATGAGCAGGTGAAAGCTGAATGAGCGGGTGAAAGCTAAGCGTGAGAGAAGGTATGTGATTTCTTCATCTTTGATTGGTATCTTTGATGGGCAATGTCTTTTGAGCCTCTGGCATCATATTCAACCGCAAATTTCAAATGCATTGCATTTTATTTGATCATGAATGCTTTCTAAAATGACCACATTCTACTGGTGTCGTGCCCTAGCCCATGCTTTATGTCTATTATTTGATGTTATTGGTTCTTGTGCTCAAGGATATCGATTCACTATTTTGAAGTGTTTGGATTCATGTTTGTTGATATTACTGGCACATTTAATGATGCCATTATATATTGCTAAGATGCTCATTGAAATGACCGCATTCTACTAGTGTCGTGCCCTAGCCTGTGCTTTAACTCCATTATTTGATGTTATTGGTGCTTGTGCTCAAGGATATCAATTTTTTTGAAATGTTGACTATGGTTATTAAATGGACATCCCATGAGCTTCTAGCTAGGTACCATTTGTATTGATAGCTTACGACATCAAATGTATTGTATCATTGATACTTGAGACTTTGTTAAAAGGAAATAGGACAAAGAATGATTTTGATTTATTTTCTCTATTTTGATCCCTAAGTGGCTTACAAGCCTAAAGAAGTATATGCAGATTTACTGATGTAGTTGTAGGATACATAGCAGCCGATAATTCACAAGAAATCCATGCATCCAATTTGAATAGAAACTAATACAAAGAAATAGGGTCCTCCAATGGCCTAATCATCTAGACCTTGACTATCCCCTCAACTAGTGACCCTTCAAAACTAGGTTATCATGTAATCAGTGAGTGATCCTTCATTCTCCTGGTCTGCCCTATATCCAAACATATTGGAAATACACAATACAATGATAACAAGTCTTTCACAATCCCCCTTCCCTCAAGGAACACTATCAACCATCCCTATATAGCTCTCTACTATCACTCCATCCTATGATGACCATAGTGATGAGTAAAATTCTACCACTTTCTTATTGATTGCATCTAATTCCATAACTTGCTGACCAAATTCATTCTTTATTGAAGCTATTCTATTAATTAATGGTCTTTCCTTGAATGAACTATGGATTAACATTGTATTCCAATCCTCATCTTTCAACCAATTCTCTCTAGATTTTTAGCGTCAATATATTTCTTCTCTAGCTAGAATTTCCTCATATTGTTGTTACAAGTCCTTTTCAGTTAAGAAATCAATTTTATCCATACCTTCTTGAATCACCTTATTTTTAAAACCTCTAGCTACTCGTCCAATGTTTTTTTCCACAAATATATCCTTGAAATGAATTTGGTTCCAACACTTCCGCTTATTCTTGATATACTATAATTTTTTGAACAATTGAAACCCCATATTTCCTTAAATAACAAGTACAATCTTCCAATGGTTTGCCACCATTTTCCAGAATCATTCTTCTCTTAGCCACATTTTATCCATCTTCAAAGAGCATCAAATCGGTACCAAATCCTTCTACAAAAATAAAGCATCTCGAAAGTGATTCGACCTAGTCATGGAAAGTATTTTTGCCTCAAAGATCAAGGGGAGGGATTGTTGGAGATTTTCCAGCAAGCCAGATTGATGACTGTATGTGTTTCATCGATGAAAACATATGGTAAGTAGCATTTGTGGAAGCTTGATGGAGAGAGATTTTAGCATATGTTGCATGGATATGTTATCAGCTTTATATTTTGGATGTAGAGGTTGATTATGAGTACAGACAGTTGTGTAGTAGTTTATGTCAGCAATGTTCTATACAGAGTTACAAACATAGATCAGTATGAGATTCACAATATAGTTATCAGGGAGCCTTGTGTGTTTATATGTATGTTGTAGACATATGTATGAATATATTTTCAGAGATGCAGATTCTGATATGTAGCAGAAGTTAATTTATGATGATTCACAGTTAACAGTCACAGTTTCCTAAGTTTATCAAGAGGAGCTGACAGAGATTATATTGGTACAAAAGTTGCACCTATCATTTTGGTATGCGTTCTTGGAAAAGTATTTATTGGAGAGTTAATAATGTTTGGTTAAGAGCACATGACATAATTCAACATGAGGTGAAAGTATCAATTATTTTGGTAGAGCTGATAGTGTGAAGTAACGTGTTCACTCATATTGAGTTGGACAGGTCCCAGTTTGTGTTGTGTGCTTAGTAGAGCTGACAGAGATGTTATTGGAGAGTTTTATTGTTTCTCTAATATGATTTCAAGATGGTTCTAATAGGCTGACCTAATTATATCATCTAGAGGAAAGATACTTATTGGCAGTCATTTGCAATTGCTAAGGATGGTTCAGAGTTGGAAGATAAAAGAAGAGTAGAGAGTGTGAAGTGTTGATCCATTAGAAGAAGGTCTATGTGACATAATAGAAAGTATATGCTATTTATTGGAATTGATCAAGACAACAGGTCTACGTGTAGTTCACCAAGATCTAGATATAGTGTGTATCTATTATTCAAAAGGTTGTAGCCTTCACCCCTTTGAGTAGTGAGCTCTAGGATAGTGCATCCTCAGCCCTAATAGGGTTAATTGTAAAAGACTCCTAACAGGTTCCAACCCTTAACTAGGTCACTGTACTTATTGCATTGTAAAGATCAACTCTTAACAGGGTTGTAAGATCTTCTAGCAGGGATCATTATACACTAGTGCAGTTTTAGTGGGTATCAATTCCCAACAGGATTTTTACCTATTTGGGTTTCCCTGTAACCAAAATTGTATTCATGTGCTATTGTGTATGTGCTTAATGGTCTTCTATACTTAATTGAATAAATAATTGAATCTTGTAGATAATTGATTCACCTCTCCCCCCTCTTAGTTATCTCTTGGGACTATTCCTAACAATTGGTATCAGAGCCAAGTTCCTCAGAGAAAAATTTTAATAGCTTGAGGTTGATTAGATGGAATTCTTTAGAAAAGAAAGTCCTAATTATGATGGAGAGAACTATCTAGATTGGATGAACAAAATGATGAAACATCTGAAGTGCATTTCCTTTGAGATTTTTGAAGTAGCTACCAAATAAGTTTAAATTCCCTCTCTAGCAGATCTTGCAAAAGATTATGCAACTTTGAAGAAAAAGGAGATGTTCACTTCAATTGCTATTGCCAAGGAAGCCCTTATCAATGCCCTATCTGACAGTGAGTTTTCAGAGATCAAGAAAATGGACAAAGCCTATAAGACATGGAAGTATCTAGAAGACATGTTTGAAGGAGATATTCAAGCCAAGAATGTGTGCAGAAAGACATGGAAAAAAAGATACAATACATTAGATATGTTACCTGATGAGAATGTTAGAGCCTACAATCAAAGGATTAATGAAGTAGTTGTTGGAATCAGAAACAATTGTGGAGAAATTTTGGAAGAAGACATAATGGACAAATTGATGACTACCTTAACACCATAATATGACAACAAGATATGCATCCTAGGTGAAACTATGCAGTACAAAAAAGACTTCAAAAGAGAAACCTTAATCGGAAAGCTTTCAGCCTTTGAGATATCAAGATTGAAGACAGAGCCTAAAAGTGAAACAACATTCAAAGCTTCAGTGCATGGTAAGAAATCTTTGAACACCTCTGGTAATTTTGATGATGAAGATGATGATAGAAAACTAGATGATTTCATTTCTATGATTGCTAAGAAGGAAAGAAAAGGAAAAGGGAAATATGAAGGAAAGTTACCATTCAAATGCTTTTCATGTAATAAGATTGGTCACTTTTCTTCTAAATGTACTACAAGAGTCAAAAAGTTCAAGAATAACTACAAGCCTAAGTATACAAAAGAATGTTACTATGCTGGTGATGGAGTATTAGATGTTGAATCAGCTAAAGATAAAATTGGATTCATTGCCTTGAAAATGAAAAGAAAGAACAAGAATTGGCACTGATTTCACAAGCTGACATTAGGAGAGATTAGATCATTAACAGTGGTTGGTCATATCATATGATCAGAGACAAGGATAGATTTGTGCATCTGGATAGATACAAAGGTGGCATAGTTAGGTTTGAAGACAACACTCCTAAACCTATCTTAGGTAGAGGAACTATCACCTTGGATGGAAATAACAACACTGATGAAGTTCTTTATGTTGATGGTTTGTGGCATAACTTACTAAGTGTTGAACAGTTGCTTGACAAAGGATATTAGTTGGAATTCAAAGACAACAAGTGCATCATAAATAACAAAGAAGGAGAGATGATAGCATCTGGTTCAAAGACTAAAGGTAATGTTTTTCAGCTCAATCCTAAAGAAAGTTGTTTTGTTGCTAAAATAGATGACAGTTGGTTATGGCACAAAAGACTATGTCACATCAATTTTGAAAACATAGTGAAGATAAGAAATGTAAAGGTAGTAAGAGATCTTCCAAGCATAGAAAAGTCGGTTGATACAATATGCAGGGAATGTGTAATGGGAAAGCATGTAAGGAATTCATTTAGGAGAAAGAACAATTCAGTAGAGAACAAGTTGGATCTAATACATATAGACTTATGTGGACCAACTCAAACAAAATCATACTATGGTGAAAGGTAATTTATTTTGTTTGTTGATGATTATACTAGAATGATGTGGGTTGCTTTCTTAAAAGACAAATTAGAAGCCATTGAAAAGTTCAAAATATTCAAAGCTAAGGTTGAAAATGAGTCTAGATTGAAGATTAAATGTCTAAGATCAAATAGAGGAGGAGAATTCACCTCTAATAGATTTTGAGTACTACAAAGAACATGGGATAAAGAGATAGTTAAGTGCACCTAGAACCCCTCAGCATAATGGAATAGTAGAAAGGAGGAATAGGATCATTCTTGACACAGTGCACACTATCATGATTGAAGGAAAGGTGGCACACACCTATTGGAGAGATGCGGTCAATATTGCAGTCTATACAATAAATAGAATTCAATTAAGGCTAGGCGTAGACAAGACTCCTTATGAGCTATGGTTTCGTAATGTACCTACAGTGAAATACTTTAGAATCTTTGGAAGCAAGTTCTACATCAAGAGATATGAAGCGATAGGTAATTTTGATGCAAGAAGTGATAAAGGTATTTTTCTTGGTTACTCTACTAAAAGAAAATCATATAGATGTTTTAATCTGAGATTGAAGAAGATCATTGAAAGTGCTCATGTAAAGATTAATGAGAAGTTTATGATTCAAGAGAGATACCATGATTATGCACCTATGATTGAAGAAGAACCTAGACCTACAAGTAGTGAAGCAGTTGTTGAAGAAATATTTGACAGCATAGATGTTTTATTCAATGACCCTAAAACAAGTGAATAAGAAACACAAAAGGAAAATGAGAAAATCACACCTAATGTTCCTAAATTTACATCTAGATATCATTAAAAGGAATACATCATTGGAGATCAGAGTAGAAAATTCATGACAAGATCAAAAGTAAAGATTTCCACAACAAATGAATAGGTATGTTTGTTATCACAGATTGAACCCTTAAGTGTTGAAGATGCATGTAATGATTCATATTGGCATGAAGCAATGAAAGAAGAGCTAGATTAGATAATTAAGAATGACACATGGTAATTGGTCCCTAGGCCTAGTGATAAGAATGTAACAGGAACTAAATGGATATTCATAAATAAGATGAATGAAGATGGAATAGCGGTAAGAAAAAAAGAAAGACTAGTATGTAAAGGATATGCGCAAAGAAAAGGAATTCATTATTCAGATACATTTTCCCCTATAAATAGATTGGAAGCCATAAGGTTATTTCTAGCTTATGCTAAATTCAAGAACTTTAAGGTATACTAGATGGATGTTAAGTCAGCATTCCTGAATGGAGAGTTGAAGGAAGAAGTATACATTCAGTAGCCAGAAGGATTTACTTTATCAGACAAACTTGATATGGTATACAGATTGAAGAAAGCCCTCTATGGACTTAAGCAAGCCCCTAGAGCATGGTATGAAAGACTTTATGGCTACTTAACTAAGATTAGATTCAAGAAAGGAGCAGAAAATTGTAAATTATTCATAAGATAGACATTTGATGGGCTATGTTTGTTAGGAATGGGAACACTAAGAGGGGGGGGGGTGAATCAATGTTCAATGTATTTTAACTTTTCACTTTAATCTTTACACTAAACTTTAAATGCTTAGGTACTAAATTAAAAATTCACATAAACATGAAACATGAAATCAACACATGACACCAATATGGTTACGGGGAAACCCAAATAGGTAAAAACCTCGGTGGGACTTGATACCCACTAATATTCTACACTAGTGTTTAATGATCCTTGTTAGAAGATCCTTTACCCTGTTAGGAGTAGCTTTACAATGCTTTAAGTATAGTAGACCTTGTTAAGGGTCGGACCTTGTTAGGAGTCTTTTACAATAATCCCTATTAGGGGAGTGGACTCACTATCCTAGAGCTCACTGCTCAAATGGTGAAGGCTACAACCTTCTGATCTCAGCTACACATTATATCTACCAGGTGAACTGTCACTATGACACTGCTTGTCAAATCAGTTCATTTAGTGTGCTGATGCTTTGACCTCTAGAAAAGCTCTAATACATCTTATGCTATCTTCACATACCTCTACTCTACTTATCACAATTCTATATCAACTTCCATACCAAATACAATGGGCACATCTTATATTTATACGCTCATACAAAATAATCAATTAGGTCAGCCCTATAACTAATTACAAACAACACTTCCAAATGAATTGGCTTAAGCATGCTTATAATTAAATAGATAAACATGTTAGAAACCTAAATACAATGGGTGCATAGCATTTACAACATTATATTATAACCGCAAACCAAAATACTAACTATCGGCTCCATGCTCTGTTCTTCACTGGCATACACTGGCTGTGCAACTTCAACTGACTGTAACTTTCACATCCTTGCATATCTGAATATGCACTCATAGACTAAGCATGAATATAGTCTAACCAACTTAACTTCCAGGGTGCATACCATAATTCATCTATACACACGTGCGCTGATGCTATGAGCTATAGGAACTCTGTACACTGTCCAATCTTCAACACAACTAAATTCTAATCTTCTCATCAGGTCTGCTGACTCCAAACTACTATATGACTTTGTTGCCATAATGACAACACTATATCAAGTCATATACCTTAGTATAGCCAACTTTCCAATAATGTTTAGTTGCCATATTTGTTGATGACATTATCTTTGGTGGTAATGGAAAGCTCAGTGCTGAATTTGCTAAGGAGATGTAGAATGAATTTGAGATGAGCATGATTGGACCTATAAAATACTTCTTGGGATTGAATGTGTAGTAGACAGACAAGGGAATATTCATAAATTAGACCAAGTATGTGAAAGAGATCTTGAAGAAATTCAAGATGGATGATTGCAAGCCAGTAAGTACTCCTATGATAACTGGATGAAAACTTTCAAGGGAAGATGATTCACCAGCAGTAGACATAACCTTGTATAAATCTATGATTGGTAAACTTATATATCTTACTCAAACCAGACCAGACATTTCCAATGAAGTTGGTATTGTTTAAAGATTTGCAGTAGAACCTAAACAAAGTTATCTCATGGTAGTAAAAATAATATTTAGATATTTGAATAGAACCTTAGACTATGGCTTATGGTATCCTAATTTAGAGAATGTAAAGCTTCATGTATATATAGATGTAGATTGGGCAAGATGCATGGATGATAGAAAGAGTACCTCTAGAGGAGTTTTATTCCTTGGAGATAAAATCGTTACTTGGACAAGTAAAAATAAAAATTGTATCTCTCGGTCAATAGCAGAAGTAGAGTATGTAGTTGTAGCATTAAATTATTCTACAATTATGTGGATCAAGAACATGATAAAATATTGTGGTATTCAGATTGACTACCCTATTTTTATTCACTATGATAACACTAGCACTATCAATATATCAAAGAACCCTGTGATGCATGCAAAGACAAAACATATTGAGATAAAATATCACTTCCTAAGAGAGAAAGTAGTAGAGAAAGAATTAATGGTGGACTATGTGAGCACAAAAGATTAGGTAGCAGACATATTCATAAAGCCTTTATGTAAGGATACTTTTGAGTATCTCATGGAGAAGCTGGGAGTAATTCCCTTCCCTGAATCTGATTAGAGATAGCAGGAGTGCATTAGTCCTCAATGACTGATGAAAGATTGACTACTCTACCTTAGGAGTAGTACCGATGCTTAATGGTTTTGGCTCCCTTTTCCATTGATGTCAAAGGGGGAGTAGTATATAGTCATGAAAAACATAAAAAGAAGGAATATATAGTAATAAAAAACAAGTACAAAGGGAGAGTAAAAATGCAGTCATGGGAAGCAGTACAGTTGAGGAAATGGAGAATATTAAAGAATATTGCAGCACGTGGAGGATACTTCCTTGGGGGATTTTTTTTGAGGAAATGGAGAATGTTATAAAATAATTGTACATTTGGATTGGTGGTGTTTTTTCATTCCATATGTTTCCATCAATGCCAAAGGGGGAGATTGTTGGAGATTTGCCAACAAGCCAGATTGTTGACTGTATGTTTGTCATTGATGACAACATATGGTAAGTAGCATGTGTGGAAGCCTGATGGAGAGATATTTTAGCATATGTTGCATGGATATGTTATCAGCATTATATCATGGATGCAGAGGTTGATTATGAGTACAGACAATTGTGTAGCAATTTATGTCAGCAATGTTCCTGACATAGTTATAGACAGAGATCGATATGAGATTAACAGTACAGTTATCATGGAGCCTTGAACATTTATATGTATGTTGTATACATATTTATGAATCTATGTTCATGGATGCAGAGTCTGATATGCAGTAGAAGTTAAGTTATGATGATTCACAGTTAATAGTCACAGTTTCTTGAGTTTATCTAGAGGAGCCGACATAGATTATATTGGTACAAAAGTTGTGCCTATCATTTTGGTATGTGAACTTGGAGAAGTGTTTATTGGAGAGTTAAGAATGTTTGGTTAAGAGTGCATGATGTAATTCAGCATGAGGTGAAAGTATCAGTTATTTTGGTGGAGCAGATAGTGTGAAGTAACGTGTTTTCTCATATTGAGTTGGACAGGTCCCAGTTCGTGTTGCATGCTTAGCAGAGCTGATAGAGATGTTATTGGAGAGTTTTATTGTTTCTCTAATATTATTTCAAGATGGTTCTAATAGGCCAACTTTATTATATCATCTAGAGGAAAGACACTTATAGGTAGTCATTTGCGATTGCTAAGGATGGTTCAGAGTTGGAAGATAAGAGTAGAGAAGAGAGTGCAAAGTGTTGAGCCATCAAAAGAAGGTCTATGTGACATAATAGAAAGTATATGCTATTCATTGAAACTGATCAAGACAATAGGTCTACATGCAGTTCACCAAGATCCAGATATAGTGTATATCTGTTATTCAGAAGGTTGTAGCCTTTACCCCTTTAAGCAATGAGCTCTTGGATAGTTCATCCTCTCAGTTATCTCTTGGGACTATTCCTAATAGGGATCTCCATTCTCTTTCTAGAAAAAATGGTACAATCTTTGTGCGATGTGTGAGAATCCATGTCTCCTATTCATCCATGTAAATATCCCATTCTTGGTTTTAACTTCCAAAAATCCATTTTTGGTGACAAAGATCTGAAAATCAAATTGGATCCTACTCATAGTCCCCTTGCTCCCTTTCTTATTAGCCATATCCAATGTTTCATTGAAGTCATGTCCAAGAATAAAGGTCACCTTACCCATACCATTCATGGATTCTAAAATTTTGTTCCAAACTCTTGAAAAATTTTCTGTTGCTTCTTGTTCTAGTTTAGTTTTTATTAAACATACTACATCAGGTTTTGTTTCAAAATAATTTTTGATTAAATGTCTCTAGTTAGGGGCATTGCAACCCCTAAAATTCCATGTTATCAGCTTCATTTCTTTACAGGAGAGAAAAAGTCTCTCCCAGATCTTAAATTTCTCTAGTCTTTTCTATTCTCAACATATTCCAATAAGCATTGAGCAACCTTCCTCCCTCTCGTCCTCTTTCCTCTCGTATTTATCTTTTTGGACTTAGATTTATTTTCTTGATTGTTCTATTTTCCAAAATTCCTTCCCCATCTCTCAAGAAAAATTAATCTTATGCCCCTCCTTGATTAATACCCCCTTCATCGTCAACATGGTCTTCATCACCTATAGTCTTGATTTCAAGGATAGGGGACATGTAAATATCTTTAAATACTTCTTCTACCACAATGTCACCCTTAAAATTATGCTCCTCCTGCTCCATCTTCTTGATCTTCCTGGCTAAAGTGGATGAATCCTCCCTATTCTCTAGTCTTTCATCCCTCTCTTCCACACTCACTTATATTACTAATATATCTATTCCTTTTTTAACTTAAGCTTGTGGAGTAAATATGTTCACAATCAAGTCTATTGTATTATGCTTTGTTTCCTCTATGATATTTCTAGAATCTCCACTATTCCTATCCTTACCAACAATCCCTTATTTTTGGGCATTAATGGATAAGGTTATTTCTTCTCCTACATCAAAGATCATATGAAACTATGTAAACCACTTTTAATAATAAAAAATGTAAATTTCATGTATATTTCCAATCTCCACCGCAGGGGTATAGTCAGAGGGTTCATTGAAAAAATGATCCTTTGAATGGCTACTATGAATACGAATGATTTTATATATCATATTGCTCATTTTAATTGAAGTTTGCAATAGCTTTTGCAAGGGTGAAAGTACTTTTGATCATTTTGGTTGTGACTATTCCTGTACATAGTCAGGAAATGTAACTATCTAATGATTATATGTAATGTTGAATGGATTAAATGCTTTACTCTTGGTACAAGTGAATGAAAGGAATAGTGTTGGTGTTAGGTTTCATTTATTATTAAATTCAATGGTTTCCAAGATGTGTTGAGGAGTTTGCTCCTTGTTTAATGTTAACTGGTCCTGCACAATCCACTCATACAACAGTGAAATGCTATGTGATTGACAATTTCATACAACTGGTCCTTTAGTGTGTATTAAATACAATCCACTCATACAATTGGTCCTTTGGCATGTATTAAACAAAATAGAATTTTTAGCATATTATTATCATTCTATTTTTTTGTTGTAAACATGCCATTGGTTCAGTTTTGTATAAAAAAATTCGTGTTAAATATTTTTTTTTCTATTTTCTCCATTTGATAACCATTGTCAACATTTCAAAATAGTGAATCAATATCCTTGAGCACAAGCACCAATAACATCAAATAATGGAGATAAAGCATGAGCTAGGGCACGACACAAGTAGATTAAAACTAAACCAATGGCATGTTTATAACAAATAAATAGAATGATAATAATATGTTGAAAATTATATTCTATTTAATACACGCCAAATGACCAATCCCAACAATTCTTAAACATATTTTATCTGATATGATGAATTGTTAATAAAGGTCTAATTCTATAGACTGCTAGCACGAAGGAAGATTTGACCTAGCCAAATCTTCCTTGTACCACAAAAAAACTATGATAACTATGTCTACTCCAACCTTAATTGTTTAAGAATTCATCATATCAGATAAAGTATGTTTAAGAATTGTTGGGAGTTCTATTACACCTTTTTTGTAAACATGCCATTGGTTCAGTTTTGTAAATTTTTTTTTTGTGTTAAATGCATTTAAATGGAACATTAAGCATAGTAATAATATGCTTAATCTATTAGTAATTGGTAGATTAAATGCAAATAACACCTTTATCATTTTAGCATGTTATTATAAGATACTAAAGAAGACCTGCTATTTGTCAGATAAATCTTCATTTTTAGACATACTTTATCTGATATGATGAATTCTTAAATAATTAAGGTTGGAGGAGACATAGTTATCACACATTTTTTGTGTGGTACAAGGAAGCTTTGGCTGATTAAGAGTGAGGCCTTCTTTAGAATCTCATGATTTTTGTACTACACATGCAACGTATTGTGAGTTTGAAGAGAGTACATAAAGGTTTCTAATTGAAATCAATGATCTTAAAGGTGTTAAAGTCTTGTTTTGGTTTTTCCTTTCCAATATGCAATAAGGAATAGTTTTCAAACATTCATATTCACTTATTGAATGCTTTGGAGACTAGTGGTTTGACTGTCCATGCGTTACTAGTGACTTAGATTCATTAAAGGATACAAAACCCTTCATTTTGGGTTATTGTGTGTGGATTCAAATGTAGGTTTGATTTGGTTAATGTTTAGAAGAGATAAATAAAGTATTTAAAGACAATCATACATGTTTGGGGAGGTTTGAGAGGAACTTATCATGACTGTACCCTCACAAACAGTAGCATAGACTGGTTTTACTAAGTTTCTTTTCTCTATTTTGAGGTTCTCATTGCCAAAGTGGCCAAAGACTATGTTAGGCTGATAAATTATGGGGATTCTCTTTACCACTACAAATCTTTGAAGGTTGTTGCACTTGGACAGATGTGTACCATTGTTAAGAGAATTGGATTGAGTTTTTCTTACCTCAAACAGGCGAGGCAACATATGGAAAGGTTGTCATCTATTGGCCCAAATACCAGGACTATTTTGATCTTTGGGTACCCTAATGTTGGCAAGAGTTCTTTTATTAATTATGATGAGTTGTATCATTCCCATCATGTCCCATGCTTGCACCATGTGTACCCTCAAATATAGGATGTAAATCATTGTTCTCTTCTTGACCAAAGGCTGCCATATCTTGAGGTAGTGGAGTTATGTCACTGTTATGAACTCAAAATTATGGTCATACCCTGGTGACAAATTTTAAATGGATACAAGCACCTTTTTTGTGCAATGGTCAGGCCCAACCTTTATATCTTGAATGTCAATGCTAGATGCCTCTTCTTTACTGATTAATCCATGTGACAAATCTGCAGACTTGTGAGAATGAGGAAAGGAGCCTCTACTGTCCAAATTCAAAACCTGGGACTTTTCTTTCCTTCCATCTTCAGATTCACCACAAACCACTAAATTTAGATTTTTCTCATAGTCTTATCAATTGAGAAGAGGAGTTGGTGTGTCAAATGAATCCCTATCCATATCAACTTCATGTTCTTCACCAATTGGTGATTCAAAATCAATCTTTGAGCAATCTGAATACTCATCAAACCTCTCTTGAATGTCCTCACTACAAGGCACATGTGATGACAAAGAACTGCTGGTCAAACTCAAAAAATCAGAATTATGTTTAAGTTTTTAGCAACAATGTCTCCATGGACTGTGGTACCTTACATATTGTATTAAGTTATAAAATTCTCCTTCACATCTTCCACCATGAATGATAGGACAACATTGTAGCCAACCAAAGAGACACCAATTGGATTTATACCTTGTAATATCCTAAGGCTGATCTGAATGTATTTTCTAAACACTTTGACTGAAGTTGTTTTCCAAAGTCAATTTGCAATTTCTTGTATTTGTTATATGAATGGTTTAGTTTAAACAAGAGAGCATTGTATTCAGGTCATTCATAAAGGTTTACTCAAATAACCATGATAACAATTTAATATCACAAACTTCCAATTAAAAAATGTATCAGACTTAACTTCAGTCAATACAAAGTGAGAAGGAAATGTAATAACCCAACCCAATTCAATCTCTGTATGTTGAAATACCGGGACTATTTTGATATGTGGGTACCCTAATGTTGGCAAGAGTTCTTTTATTAATAATATTACTAGGGCGGATGTGGATGTGCAACCTTATTCTTTTACTACTAAGTCCCTATTTGTTGGGCATACTGATTATAAGTACTTGATGTATCAGGTTATTGATACCTCTGGTATTTTGGACCACCCCTTGGAGGATAGGAACACCATCGAGATGCTCAATATTATTGCCTTGGCTCATTTGAAGGCATCTATTTTATTTTTCCTTGATGTTTCAAGGTCCTATGGTTATAGTATTACGCAACATGCAACATAAAACCTATGTTTTCTAATAAGCCTCTTATTGTAGTTTGTAATAAGATTGATTTGCAACCACTAGAGACACTATCGGAGGAGGATGCAAAATTGGTTACAAAGATGAGATCGGATGCTAGGAAAAATATGGGTGGGTTCTTTAGGAATCAGGAGGGGGGTGGGGGATGCTGGTGCACTACTCTACAAGCTTGAAGAAGTGGTATATTTTGGAAAATGAAGAGTGGAAAGAAGATGATATTCATGAGATCATGAATGGACACAATGTTGCAGACTTTATTGATCCAAATATCTTGCAGAGGCTTGAAGAACTGGAGAGGGAAGAAGGGCTTAGGATGGCAGTTGAGGGTGACGAGGATGATGAGATGGGGGAAGTGGATTTTAATCCTAATGAAAAGGAAGCTCTAACTACATTTAGGAAGAAGAAGAAGATGCTTATGATCAAACATAGTTTGAAGAAGAGTACTGCAGAGAGCACACCTACCGTACTAAGGAAGTTTGACAAGAACAAGGATTATGGCTTACATAGAATGGGAAGACATCTTTCTAGCCTGGGCTTGGATCCTTCGACAATTAGCTTGATAATAAATACAACAGATGAGAGCTAAGCAATTAACTTCCCAAGAAAAATCTCATAAATGAACTGTGTGTACCCCAATTCTTGTGCCCTTTGCGCATACCTAAATGATATATTTGAAACAACAAGGGTAAGGCTTAAATAAGTTAATTTTGCATCACAGTTTGTAGTTGTTGTAGCAACAAAGCATCAGGCACCACCTTCGGCACAATATAATCACTAGATAGGTCTATATGTTTTATGAAGTTTGGTCATTGTGGATAAAACATACAGATCTATCTAGTGATGAAAAAGTAACTTCTTTAAGCCTTACCCTTGTTGTTTCAAATATATCATTTGGGTATGCACAGAGGGCATAGGAATTTGGGGTACACATAGTTCATTTATGAGATTTTTCTTGGGAAGCTAATTGCTCATCTGTCATCTACTTCATTGTTATGAAGCTAATTATCATAGGATCTAGGCCCAAGCTAGAAATATGTATTCCCAAACACATAAAAAACATGCACATAAACATGACAGCTGAGAAACATAAATGTAGATATCACAACAACTAAGAAACATAAATGTAGTCATCATGGTCACAATTTTTTGGAGACGACATAATTGAGTTGTATACCCAGATGATGCAAAGCAACTACTACTCCTCTGGTTCCAAGTTGACACTACGGGATCCAAAAACCATAGATAAGGAATAAATTTAGAGAGTGGAAGAGGGCCATAATGACCAAAATAATATAGGACAAACCTCAAGTTAAATGAGGCAACTGTAAACATTTTAATAGATTTTCATTATTAAATAATGAAATTTGCATATACTAGTGTTCTAAGACCCCTCATTACATGATTTATTATTGTAAGCCCCCTTTGACTTACGCATCTAGAAAATGAAACTACAACCTATTGGGATTGAGAAAAACCTTATAAAACAACAACAACTAAGAAGGATCACTTGCCAACATCTGTTAAATACAGGGTCCTCCAATAGATGTATTCAGTAGATGTTGGCAAGTGATCCTTCTTAGTTGTTGTTGTTTTATGAGGTTTGTCTCAATCGCAGTAGGTTGTAGTTTCATTTTCTAGACGCATAAGTCAGAGGGGGCTTAGAACACTAGTATATGCAAATTTCATTATTGAATAATGAAAATATATTAAAATGTTTGCAGTTGCCTCATTTAACTTGAGGCTTTTCCTCATGTATTATTTTGGTTGTTATGGCCCTCCTCCTCTCTCTAAATTTATTCCTTATCTATGGTTTTTGGATCCTGCAGTGTCGACTTGGAACCAGAGGAGTAGCGGTTGCTTTGCATCATCTAGATGGTATACCACTCAATTATGTTGTCTCCAAAAACTTGTGACCATGATGCCTACATTTATGTTTCTCAGTTGTTGTGTCCCAGGACCCCTTATGACCCTTTATGATCCCTAAGAATACACATCTTAGAGGTCTTAAAATGTCGTAAAGGGTCATAAGAGGCTCCTAGGAGGGGCCAAATGAGCTTCCACCTTCATGTGGTTGGCCCTGTTGAGTAGAGAATGTTAAACTATTCTTGAAACAAAGAGAAGCTCAATAATTTAAGGTCTCAGTCCATGAAGATGCTGAAAAAATGATGGGAATCAATGATGGAGAGTTTTTAGATATTGAGAAGACATATATGCAGTGGAGGCTAGAAGGGATTTTTGTGGAGATTTTCTAGATGTGGAGATTTGCTAGAGAGGGTTTCCAGATTGAGTACTAGTGCATAGTGTAATCACCTAAAAATAGGCTAATAGAACCTAAGGCCCTATTTGCCCTAGTTTGGAATAATACCTTAATTATGTTAATTCAATCTTTGATTATTGACATAATCCTCAAAATTCAATAAAATCAATTCAATTCTTAATCTAAGCACTTATCACTAAGGTTTCAAGTAAAAATGAAGGTGATTAACTTTAGACCCAATTAATTAATTCAATCCCACCAAATGCATGGCTAGAGTTATTAATTTAAAATAAAATGATAAATACCTCTTAAATCAAACAAACACAACAAACACACCCTAATCATTAAGAGGATCTTGCATGGATCAAAGATCAAGCATGAGTGCATCTCAACCACTCCTCACAGATACATCTCAACCGTTCAATTCCTCCTACAATCTATAAAAGAGAATTTTCAAAGGCTCATTCCTTCTTCTTAATTTCTTGAATTTGGAGCTTATATTACTTCTTCCTAATGCTTAATGCTTTGAATGTGATAGTTGTTTTCATGCTCTCATGTTTAATTTCATGCTTTAGCTAATTAGAAGAGACCTCAATTTAGTTTATAATAGAAAGAATTCATGGTTTCATGATTGATTGAGAAGTATTTTCTAGATTTAGCTTAGTTTCATACAATTTCATTTGAATCTCTCATTTTAGTGTACATTGTCACTATTTAAGGGTCAAAATCTGAGAGCTACTAACCCTTATTTCATACTTGCACTAACTAGAGAGAAATAGGATGATTTCATTTGTTGATTTCTTTAAATTGCATGCTTATTTCCTCTAATAAATGATATAATGTCTTATTGAAGTGTTGTGCTATAGGTCACAAACTCACAGACACATTTCTTGTGCCCACCGTGGGGCACTACCCCAGATTTCTTATTTTTCAAGCTTTTAAAACTAATTTTCGCCATGTCTTTTCTGACAGAGGATCGCATCCGGGAAGAATAGTTGCACCCCAAGTTTCCTTCATCGCATCCCAAATTCACATATCGTATCTATAAGAAGTATCACATCTGGTAAATTCTAGGATCGCATCCTATGATCTGGATCGCATCCGGATAATAGGGTCATTTTTGGGAAATACTATCATATCTGCAAGAATTTAGGATCACATATGGGATTTTTTAATGCATTCTTGGGTTTTTTAACTCCTAACAAGTTGCTTTGTTGATTTCTCTAGTTTTTCATGGCCTAACTATGGTTTGCAGGATGAAAGAAAGAGACCCAAATCCTTAAACTACTAACAATTGCTTGTTATTTTCTTTAAAAGGATGAAATAAACTTAATGCTTTTGTTTTCTAGCACTTAAATGCAATATAATTTCACTTTGTAAATCAATTAGAGGATTATGCTCTTTTCCCCTTGAGGGAAAATTAGAAACTCAAAAATTGGATTACACTTTGAGGTTAAATTGGGAAATGAATGCTAACACTTGCATATGTTTTGGATTTGCAATTTGAGCTAGGAGATTATGCTCTTCTCCTTCAAGGAGAATCATAAATCTAGATCTTACAATTGCATATCTACTTTCTTTTGAAGTATTATCTTTTGAGGGCATATGATATTTCAATTTCTAACAAGCTATTGAATGCATGTGGTATTTTTGTTTGATCTTAAATAGCCTAACAAATGGTTTGCAGGTCGTTTGTCCAAGATAAAATCAAAAGAAACTACTAATGCTTGTCATGTAGGTTGCCTCTAAAGAGCAATTAAAAACTTCATGCTTGGTTTTCTAAGAACTTTAATACAATTTGAGGTCAAGTTACAAACTGATTAGAGGACTATGCTCTTTTCCCCTTGAGGGAGAATCAGAAACTCAAACATTATCTTGTGATTTGGAATCAAATTGGAGTAACTGAATGTTAATTTGCATGATGTGTTTGGGATTCTTGGTATAAGTTAGGAGATTATGATCTTCTCTTCATGGAGAATCAGAAATCCAGAGCTTACTATCATTTATCTATTTTCTTTATTGTACACCTTTAGAGGGCCTTCCAATTGAGGAAAAAAGCTCCCAGGATTGACCCAAGTGGGGACAAGTCTTAAGCCAAATCTTCCACCCCACTATAAAATTTGATGCTTCCTTGATGCTAAAGCCTCGAAAGACATGATCTATCTTGTCTTGGGAGATTGATAATCAATCCCAATGACAGACTTGGATTTCATGTAGAGCGGAGCCACTTAAATCTCACTTGTGAGACAACACATTTTTAGGTTCCTATAGAACTTACGGCCTCCATCCTACTTACGGGACTATGGGAGATGGTTGTGAATGGATGCCTTCATTAAAAACCTTATGTTAGATGCTACCCGAATCACCCCTGAAAGGTTGTTATCACTTGTGCGAGGAAAATAGTAATTGTCCCAAGACATTCACTATATCAAGTCCCCATTGACATTATTACTCAGATAATATGAGCTCCAATATCCATTGTGTGTTATTGGACTTCCATATTCTGAGGAGTCTTTGTGTGTGTTCCTAAGTTAGTGAACAAGTGGTTTCAATCTCTAGTTAGCATAAGGCAGGATATGTGTGTCTGATTAAAATGATTGCTTGATGTGTTCTAAATACAAATTCAGATAATTTCCCTCAAATGAATAAACATAGAGCATTTACCAGGAATTACAAGCACTTACAAGTCACTCAAATCCAACAGACATGACCCATTTTCCAAAAAACACTGAAATAGACAAATTCCTAACATCAACAAATCACATCCTATATTCCTGAGTCACATCCCGTGTCCCAGATTGCATATGTTCAAACTTGGATTACATCTGGTAGTTACACCATTTCCCAAATCACATTTGGTAACCACTACATTTCCTGAGTTGCATCTCATATTTCCTGGATCGCATCTGAGACCAAAACTTTGCCAGTCACCTGTAAAAGATTGCATCTAGGATAGTGAGCACTTCTATACCTTTCAGAACCAAAATTTTTACATTTTTAGATACCCATTTGGCCCAATAGTAAGTTCCTATTGTCAAAACATAGCCATATGATAACTAGAAAGAGTCATCTTTGAAAACATCTTGTTACCTTGCATTGTCCAAATCTTCATTGTCCAATTGTGGAGTCAGTTTATCCTATTAGTTACAACCAAGTTCCTAGCTCATAAATAGTGCACTTTGACACCCTTTGACATTTGAACTTCCACACTATCAAACCCACTTGCACTTTGGTTCCCAACTCACAAACAGGGAACTTTGACACCCTTTGACGTTGGATCAACAAAAAAAATTTCAAAACCACTCTTACATCCTTGGATTCACAATCAGACATTGCAATCAGACCCACTTTTAAACACAAGACACTCATTGGTTCCTCAATTTGTCTTTCATGGTTGTTACAAGGCACAAAACTTACCATTTTGAAAAGAACCCATTCTTAGACAAAGTACCATTGGTCACACTTGAAATAGGAGAGACTTAAATAATCAATCCCTTATTTGGCACTACACCAAGCACTACTAATACAGCAACACCCTGATTGATAAACATGAATAACCAGGAAGAATTCCATTGGGAGGAAAGATACCATTACCGAGATAATCAAGAAGAAGCTGATGAACAAGCATGAGACAATCAAGAAGAAATTCAACAACAACAAGGGCCTTACGATTTTGATGATGAATGAGACCCTACAGAAAGTGAATATAACAGAGCTATAAATAGCAACCGATTCAACAAAATCCTTGAGAGAACTTTGGAAGAAAACAAGGAAAATTACTTCCTTGAACTCGCTTCTCAAGGAGTAAAATTGTCAAAGGACTATGATGTCAACCATCTCAAACAAAAAGAGGATCTTAGTCCCATATCCATCCGCACAAGGCAATTGCTTGCTATGCAAAATGAAATCAAAGAACTCAAGAAAGAGAAGGACAACCCAACAAAGCAATAGTCGTTCGAACACATATGTCCTTTCCCTTTTGATAAGGGACTAAAAATGATTCCACTTCCCAAGAATGTCACAATTCCAAAATATGACAAATACATGGGAGATTTTGACCCTCAAGATCACGTAAGGGAGTTTTTCACAACTAGTATGGAGCTTATGCATGAAAAAACATACCTAATGAGATTATTTCCATGAAGTTTAGGTGGACAAGCTATGGATTGGTTCTCAAAATTACCCATAGGAATCAAGACATTTGATGAACTTGTGTAAAAATTCATACAACACTATTCCTACAATATCCAACACACATTGACAATGTTGGATCTATGCAATACCAAGCAGAAAATAGGAGAGTCATTCTTGAATTTCTTACAAAGATGGAGGAAAATATTTGCATGATATGCTAGGTAGATACCTCAAAATGAAAAAATGGACATTTTCATTAACAAATTGGTTCCAGAAATGAACTTTCCAATACAATTGCAAGGACCTCCAAGTTTTGATAAAATGATAGATAGTGCCATCAAGATTGAAGTAGTCTTGATCAAGAAAGGTGAAATCACTATCAATAAAGAAAACTAGTATAAATATTATCCCACCAAGGACAAATACAAGTATGGAAACAAAAATAAACATGTGGTCAATGATGGAGTTGTTGATACTCCTAGTCCAAAACCAAAACCAAATGTTTTCAATCATACAACAAGTCTTCAAACAAGCAAGAATTTGAATCCTACTGTGACGCCAATGGAAAACAAGACCTTCAAAAAACCTCCTATTCAAAAAGAGACTTGGATGCCAAGACCTAAGAGGACATTTAAACCATTGAGAGACACCTTGGAAGTGGTCTTGAAGTCACTCATGGATAACAAGATCATCACAATTCCTAATTCCAAATTGTGGGAACCATAAATAAAACCCAAGTGGTGGAACAAAAATGATTACTGTGATTTCTATCATAACAAAGGACATAAAACCGACAACTATATGAAGTTGAGGCATGTTATTCAAGACTTGATCAAAGAAGGAAAATTCAAGGTAGATGGACATCACACAAACAATGATCACAAGGAATTCCAAACTCCACTACTTGACTATGAAAAAGGGGAGTCTTCCAAGAGCAACAAAATTAACTACACATACATGGATGATGACAATGTAATTCATATGGTTGAACCATGAAAACACTTTGTCAATATGATCACTCTAACAGGAGTCAAAAATAAATCTGAATCTTCTAATGTTGTAACACGAAGTCAAGCTAAGCTCACTCTCAAAGGGGCTTCAACATCTAAAGAACCAGTTACTACAACAACATATAAACAAGTGGCATTACCTCCAAAATTTACTCTTGTGGAATAGTTACAAAAGACACCTGCTCAAATATCTATTCTATTATTGTTGAAAATCTCTCCTAGCCATAGGGAAATTCCTTATCAAGCCCTACTTAGCATTACTGTACCAAAAGATCTAGATGTGGATAGATTCCAAGCTATGGTTGGTCATTTGAATTCCCCGCATTACCTATCTTTTTATGAAGAGGATGATAAATCATTAAACTAGCCACATAACCAACCTCTACATTTACTTAGCTCCCGTAGGGGTGATGTGGGAAACTTCCTCTAGTTTGACTCCAATGAGATCCTTTGCATCGGATGGTGGAGTGGATAGAGGTCCTTATTCATAAACATCAAGTTAAGTGTGTCTTGATAGATGGAGGCACTGGTTTGAACATTTGTACATACAACTTGATAAAATAGTTGGGCTTCTCAGAACATGCAATTGATCCTAGGAGAAAGATAACTATCAAGGCTTATGATGAAGAAGAAAGGTCCTCCAAAGGATTAGTCATTTTACCTATCAGAGTGGGACTAGTAGAGAAAGATGTCCTATGTTAAGTTCTTGATCTACCACTCACTTACAACATTCTTCTTGGAAGACCATGGATACACTCAATGCAAGTTGTGCCTTCAACTTACCATCAATGTTTGAAATTTCCTCATAATGGAGTGGAGGTTACTATTCCAGTAGATATAACATATTCTTGTAATAATCTCAAACAAATGGAAAGCATGGTTCCTCACAACAAGGAAAGTCCTAATAAGATAGAAACATCCAAAGAAATGGTTTTGAAATTTTTTTCTAAAAAGATCAACATCCAAGAAACAAGCATGGGAGAATATAAGATAGACCCCACAATGTCTTTAACATATCTTCCCATATCTCCTAGAATGCAAGGAAGACCTTCATCAACATTTACACCTTCCAATGGCAGCACTCTAACTATACATGAAGGAACTGGAATGGTCAAAGCAAAAGTATCCCTTGAAGAAGAAAATAAGGAGAAAGTTGTCTTACAGTGGCTTTACAAGGAAAATGAAGAAGACAAAAATGTAAAACATGTGGAAATAGCTCCTGAAAAATAATATGGAAAGGGATATGAAATCATGAAGCAAATGGGTTACAAAGGAAAAGGACCCTTGGGAGAAAACAAATGAGGACTTGTAGAACCTCTACATATGGACTTCAAAAATCCTAAAGACAAGATTAGATTGGGTTTTAGAGAGGCAAGGTTTGACCCTGTAGTAGAAAATGGTCTTGTGTTTGATAGATCAACAGACTTAGATGACGAAGAAGAGGTAGAAGGAAAACCAATTTCCTATGAAAGGTTGCTACTCTTACAAGGAGATCCACTACCAGAAATTGGTACCAATGTTGAACAAGAACTGGAAGAAGAAAAAATAGAAGAACTTGGCATAGAACAAGAACAACATAGTCTCATCAATAACACACCTCATTTCAATGAAGAACCTCCGCAAGAAATATTGCAAGAAGAAGAGAACCATGATCCTAAAGAAGAAGGAGTGCCCATGACTATTGCTCACTTTCTAAGGGTTTTAGATGGTAGTCAAGTGGATTCACATGAGTATAAGTGGGATGTCCTTTCTGATGCTAGCATGGACATAGAGGTGGATGTGATACACAATTTTACATCTAGGTTCTTAACTAAAGAAGGAGAGAGTTCCAATGCTAGACCACTAGAGTTAAATTTGAATAACACTAATGTGAACTCTAATAATAATGAACATGACTATAATAATCCTAACACTTATTTAGAAGAAAACCTAATGGATGATGTCTTACATGTTAATAACATTGATAACAATATGGTGTTGTCTCTTGAACCTATTGAGTCTGTATCCTTAATATACCCTGAACTAGTAGACTGGGATGAACCAACAACCACAAGCCTATTATCTCTTGATGATGACTATTCCATAGCATGTTATCTTAATTCTTGTGAACCCTTCCCTTCTTCCACCAGTGTAAGGAGTGAAATCATGACTAAGCAGGATATCAGGTTTCTCAGTCTCAAAAAGAAAAAGAAAAAGAACAAGAGAGTCCTATGGTGAAAACTACTTAGTGGTAGTATCAGATCCTAAAAGAGAAAAACAAAAAGATGTATCCAATGGTGAAAACCTCCTAGAGGTGCCAAAGGATGGGATTCAAGAAAATCAATTTTGCTTGGTCTTATTTAGACATGCCTGGATTGGACACATATTTGATCATGCATCATTTTTCCATTTCACCTAATATAAAACAACTAAAGAAAAAACTTAGAAAGATGAATCCACATGTGGCATTGCTGGTGAAAGCGGAATTGGAAAAACTGTTGAAGGTTGGATTCATTAGGGCTATTGATTATGTGAAATGGATCTCAAATATAGTTCCTATTTCCAAGGCAGACAAATCCATTAGAGTTTGCATAGAATTTAGAGATCTCAAAAAGGCTTTCCCTAAAGATGATTTCCACTTCCCAACATTGATATCATTGTAGATCTAACAGTAGGCTATGAAATGTATTCACTATTGGATGGATTTTCAGGCTATAATCAAATCAAAATTTCTCCTGAAGACCAAGAGAAAACAATATTCACATGTGCATGGGGGACCTATTATTGGAATTTCATGCCATTCGGCCTTAAAAATGTAGGAGCAACTTACCAAAGAGAAATGACCACCATATTCCATGACATGATGTACAAGAATATGGAGGACTACGTAGATGACACCTTGGCTAATTCAAAGATAAGAGCTACACACATAGAAGACCTAAGGAAGATCTTTGATAGAATGGAACAGTTCCAATTCAGACTTAATCCTAAGAAGTACGCATTTGGTGTGTCATCTAGGAAACTATTAGGGTTCATAGTTTCAGCGAAGGGAATTGAAGTGGATCTAGTGAAAGTAAAAGCTATTCTAGAGATGAAACCACCAAGGAACGTCAGTCAAATGAGAACACTTCAAGGCAAGCTATAGTTCATAAGAAGATTCATCTCTCAACTAGCGAACAAAGCACAACCTTTCACCAAGTTGATGCGTAAGGGAACCACTTTCACATGGGATGAGAAATGTGAGGAAAACTTTGCACAAGTTAAAAAAGTATCTAATGAATCCTCCCATCCTGATGGTGCCAATTTATGGAAAACCTCTATTTCTCTACATATTAGCTACAAATACATCATTAGGAGTACTTCTTGTACAAGAGGATGAGACCAAGAAAGAAAGAGCTATATATTACATCAGTAGGACCTTAGTCACATTTGAGCTGAACTATTCAATGATTGAAAAGGCATGCTTAGCAGTGGTGTTCGCATCTCAAAAACTTAAACACTACATGTTAGCACACAAGGTGAATATGGTAGCTAAAATTGATCTACTTAAATACTTGTTGAACAAAGCAATGCTGATAGGAAGATTAGCTAAGTGGTTCCTAATTTTAAGTGAGTTTGACATTGAGTATGTGGATAGAAAAGCCATTAAGGGACAAGTGATCAATGATCAACTTGCAGAAACACCATTACTAGATAACCAACCATTACTTGTGGAGTTTCTAGATGAATCTATCATGCACTTAATAGAGCATCCCTAGAAAATGTATTGTGGTGGCTCCTTCACACAGTAGGGATCAAGATCTGGGTGCCTATTCATCTCACCACAAGGATATAAGATCCCCAAGGCATACAAAATGATCTTCCCATGCACCAACAATATTGAAAAATATGAAGCTCTTGTGGATGGGCTTAAGTTGGCAATAGAATGGAAAATTTTTGAGTTACACATCTATGGAGACTCGCAACTCATTATCAATCAAGTCAATGGTGATTATCAGACAAAGGATGATAAATTAATGCCCTACAAAATAATGGTGGATGACTCAAAAAAGTACTTTATCTTCATTACATTTTAACAAATTCCAAGATCAAAGAATAAGGAAACCAATGCGATGACTACCTTAGCATCCATGTTACAATTGGAGGAGCACCGATTTCTCTATGACTTCCTAGTGGAAGAACTCCCTTTCCCAGCTATGACTCACCTGAATCCCAAATTGTTTGTGCCCAGGAAACCCAAGTGTTATCGAGATACACCCATATCTATTCCTATCTTAAAGACCAAACAATTCCTGAACGCTATTCTAGAAATGAAAATACATCCCTCATAAGAGTAGCATCGCGTTACATAATCATCGCTAATGACTTGTTTAGACGTAGTCTAGATGGAACACTTCTTAGGTGTTTAGAACATGAAGAGTCTAATCATGTATCAAAAGAAGTTCATGAAGGTGTGTGTGGATCACACTCGAATAGTTTTTCATTAGCTAGAAAACTCTTAAGGGTTGGGTACTATTGGCCCACTATGGAGAAAGATGCGTTCCACTTTGCAAAAACTTGTAAGAAATGTCAAATCCATGGCAACCTGATACATGCACCAGCTAGAGAGCTGATTCCTTTCATAACACATTGGCCATTTTAGCAATGGGCCTTTAATTTGGTTGGTTAGATTTACCCTAATTCATTAAGCAGACATAAATACATCATCACCGCAACTGGGTATTTTACAAAATGGGTGGAAGTTGTCTCATTGTCCAATGCAATAGGAAAACAAATCTCAATGTTCATCTTGAACTACATTATCTATCGTTAAGGCATACCCTCATCGATTGTGACTAACAATGAGGGTCAATTCAAAAACAAAGACATAGATGAGTTGTGTCTTCAATTCAAAATCACTTAGCACTGTTCCTCAATCTATTACCCTCAAGGTAATGAATAGGCTGAAGCATAAAATAAGAACATTCTAAAAATCTTGCATACGACAGTAAAAAAATCAGGAAGGGATTGGCATTTGTAAATCAATCCAGCATTGTGGGCTTACAAAACAAGCATCAAAACACCAACTAGCATAACTCCTTTTGTGCACTAGTTTATGGATCAGAGGCAGTATTACTAGTTGAGGTAGAGATTCCATCACTAAGGGTATCATTGAAACATCTATTCACTGATGAGGACTATAGAATCTCTCAACTACAAGAGCTAGAATTGCTAGATGAGTGTAGACAACAGGCGTTTGATCATCTCATAGCTTATCAAAAGAGGATGTCTAGAGGCTACAACAAGAAAGTGAAATCAAGAAATTTTCAAGTGGGAGATCTAGTTCTAAGAGAAAACCCTAAGAATGAATAGAATAGAGAACAAAAGGGAAATTTTGAACCCAACTGGTTGGGTCCCTTTGTCATCACCGCAAAATTTGGATTAGGAGCCTATCAATTGGCTACGCCCAAAGGAGATTTTTTGTTGGATCCTATCAACACTCTACATTTGAAAAGGTTTTATGCCTAACATTCTGGAGTTAGCTCTAGTATAGTGAAAAGAGTCCTGAAAAATGTACCAAAAACAAAAAATATGGATCCTGAAAAAAATCAAAAACAATGGAAAAAGTCTTGAGAAAAGTGACCATCTCGATGAAAAGCTAGCAAATAGGTGCCTTGGTGAGTCCAAAAAAAATAAAAAAGAGAAAAAGTACAAAAAAATTGAAAAAGTTAAAAAGTGTCTTGGTGAAAACCTGGTAAACAGACGCCATGATAGAAAAAAAAAAGAATAAAACTATGGTCAAGTGGTGAAAACCTAGTAAACAGACACTACTTGTAATCAACGCTCTATCTATCAAGACAACGCTTGCACATTTGGCCTATGTAAATATCAGTTTGTATATATCTTCCAGTCACTTTCGTGATGCACCAAATCCTAAGAGAACTGTTAGAAAATTGTGCCTTCCTAAAACTGGAATTTGTCCACATTAGGGTCCTAGGTAAACTATTTTCCCTAGGGGGCATTGATCAAAATCAGATATGTTGACAAGATATTGAGTCCACAATTGACAATAAACTATGAACAACAGTATTTTTCAATACCACCTTAGTCCGTAATTGACAATAAACTACAAACAAAGGTATTTTTAAATACCAACCACTAGACCAAAATGTGTTTCTTAACACAATGTCATGATGAAAAGAGTGTTTCTAAACACTAAAAATAGGTGAGACATTTGTGGATGAAGGAAAATCTTTGATTGATAATAATTCTTATGCGTGTGTTTGCAAGATTAATCAAAAGTTTTTTTAAACACTATAATCACAACTATTTGTTTCTTTTAAGCAAATACAATGATCATGCTAAAAGATAATAAACTTTTCTTATTATCAATTTATGATTGTTGTGTTCCCTTGAGTGACCCGATGATTTTTTCAGACTAGAGAAACAAGGATTGGGGGCATAATGTTTTCTTTGTCTTCTGTTTGTGGTAATAAATCCAATGATCTAAGGTAATCATGGGGAATGGGTGTCTACTATAAGTGCCTCCATCATGATTGGAACGCCATGTATACCTCGACCTGTTTCCTATGAAAACTTTAGTGAGGTTGGATCTATTCTCTTGTTTGTTTTTAAAAAAAAACTAACAATCATAAACTACTTCCTAGTAAGGTACATGGTAAATCAGATTATGCCCAAGGATATAAATACAAAATGAAAGGTCATTGCAAGTATATACCTACACATTATGTATCAGAAAAGAAAATGGTTTTTATATCAAATAGGAAGTAATTGACAAAACATTCTAGCTATGTGCTTTAGTGTTTAGATTATCTTTCAACATGGCGAATGAAAAGGATGTATTCATATTTTTAGGATTGCTAAATCTATCAGTGAAAATTGTACTATCTTGATGAGGTCTCGCTACAAAGGCTCTATGATGACAAACAACCCACTTTGAATAAATAGTAATTGTCCTAGGTGTCGTAGTCTAGGTGCATTTCATTTTAATTACATTTAGGTTCATTTTAGTTGCATATCATATTAATTTGCATTAGGTTCATTTAGATGCATTGCATTGTCTTTAGTTGCATTGAAATTCATTTTAAAATTGCACTCATTTTAATATAGTTGCATTCATTTTAAGTTGCATAAGCATGAATGTGTGAATTCAACTATCTAAAACATTTTTATAAGCTGAAAATCTCTCTAAAACATTGATATAAGCTAAAAATCTCTCTAAAAACATTTGATGTGAGCTGAAAATTCTGAAAGCATTAACCATTTGACATGTGTGACCAAGTACATCATGAAATCATACACAACTGAAACTAAAATGACTGAGTATAAATCATTTATATTCATTTGCATTCATAGTCCATTTCACATCATAAACCATTTGCATTATGCATCCATATTCATTCATACATAAATAAAAGTGAGATATCCATACATTGCATTGCAATACATCTCATGCATCCATACATTCATAAAAGCTTTGGGAAAATAACAAAAAAAAGAGAGCATATATCAGTGAAATATATCATGATGTCATTTTATCATCATCTAATCTAATCTTGACCAAGTATGACCATCGCATCAATATCCAAAGCATAAGATAAGTATCAGATATATCACATGTGTAGAAATTAAAAACATCACATCATGCATCATCAGATGAAACATCCATATCAAAACCAGTAGAAGCATCAATATATAATCAAGAATGTCCATAAGCAGGAATCAAAACATCAATGAACTAGAGTATCAGTATATCAGAACATGAGACAATGTATCAACAAGTAAACAAAGTCCAGAGGACATAAGAGTATATCGATAAAAAATAATACAAGTATGCGATATCATCAATGAGGTACAAATACATCAGTGATACAAAATATGAATATCTAGAGGTCTATGCCTCATTGGCCCCCTCATCCTCTTGTGGAGGATCGGGAGGGGGTGCATCTGCTCTGCCAGGTGGTGGTGGAGGAGGAGGCATGGCACCCTCAAACTATTGTGATGATGCAAAGGTAGGGTCAAGAGGGGCCAAACAATGGCACACCCTAATGATCCAGCCTTCTCAACAACACACGAAAGCAAATAACAACACAATGAGAGAGAGAATGTTAGATCTTTCATTAATTTTCATCAAATAGATTCATACATGTCAGGTTGTAAGGCCTTCCCAGTTATGGCCTGATATTACAATGAATTATAGAAGTCCTCAAACATGCGAGGATCTATGAACAATCTCTAAACTAATATCTTCTATCTTCTATCCAAAACTGACCTCCTTATAACTGACTAAACCACTACATTTATACAAGAGGCTACCGAACTGAGTCAGCCTTTAGATCCAAAATCAATGGAAGAAATGGTCAAATCTAGGACCACATGCTTCCCAATGATTGATACTAGCAATAAATCTGCGACCCATAATCAATGCACAAGTCAGCCTCAACAGCAACTTCAATTAACTACTTGGTAAGCAAGGATGACCGAGCAATAGACAAGCATTATCGAGCACCAGTGAAACAACTGACCACCTAGGAGATAACCGACCATACTTGGTAACCAAAGGAAACTGACCAACTACCGACCAACTTGGTCAAAGAAGGAACTAGACAATACAGACAAACTTCAAAATCTTTTTTGGTGACATGGGATTGCTAAGGACCTAAGATGCTCCTACATCAGACACCTGTGGTTGTTTGAAATGATTCTCCAAATCATGAAATAGGTCTGGCCCAAGTTGCATCCAACTCAAACTATGAAATCCATGAACTATCTTCAATTGGTCCATTCTTCTATTTTACCAGATATTCCATATATTGTTTTCCTCTTGTACTCTTTCCAATTCTTTGCTCCAAAATCTGTTCAACTTCCTCTTTCTACTTCTTAGGATATTCCATCGATGTTTCCATGTCTTCATCAGGTTCATGATACTCATACAAATTAGTAATATTGAAAATAGGTGATATGTCCATGTCATTAGGTAACCCAATCTCATATGCATTTCCATTGTCAAATTTCCTCAAAATCTTGCAAGGTCCAAACTTCTTCATCTTCAACTTCCCATATGTTCCAACAAGAAATCAGCCTTTCTTCAAATGAACCATCACTTCATCACCAACATCAAAAATTTTATGTCTCCTTGATCTATCAGCTCTATCTTTTTATTTTTGATTACTCTCTTCCAGCTTCAACTTCACATCTTCATGCAATGTCTTCATGTACTCAGCAAATTTTTCTCCTTCGACACTTCTTTTACTTTCATCGGCAATATCCCTCAAATCAGATATACCTCTCAGTTGTATGCCATTCACAATCTCAAATGGTGCTTTCCTAGTACTCCTATTCACTGAATTATTGTATGCAAACTCTACTTGTGCCAACACAGAATCCCAATTACTCGGTGTGTCTCCAACTAAACATCTCAAAAGATTTCCCAAACTTTTGTTCACAACTTTTGTCTATCCATCAGTTTGTGGGTGAAATGTAGAACTATATTTCAACTTAGTGCTAAACTTCTTCCAAAGGGTTTTCCAAAAGTATCCAACAAATTTACTCTCAGTCAGAGATAATACTCCTCGGTAATCCATGCAATTTGACAATTTCTTTAAAGAAAAGATCTGCTACATGTACTGCATCTGATGTCTTTCTACAAGGTATAAAATGTTCCATCTTAGAAAATCTATCCACAACAACAAATATAGAATCATTACCTCTTACTGTCTTCAGTAAGCCAAGAACAAAATGCATACTGATGTCACTCCAAGGTTTCTCAGGTACAAAAATCAGTGTATACAATCTAGTATTCTGACTTACTCCTTTTGCAACTTGACAAACTCCACAACTTTTCACAAATTTCTGAACATCTTTAAATAATTGCAGCCAAAAGTATTTCTCCTTAAGCAAATTCCATGTCTTATCAATACCAAAATTTCCAACCAAACCATTACTATGTTTCTCCTTTATCAGATTAGTTCTCATTGCTCCTCTTGGTAGACACAACTGAATACCTTTAAACAACATACCTTCCTCAATAAAATATTCATCCCATTTAGTATTTTGTTGATCTTGAATAGGTGCTCTACACTTTCTCCATGGCTTAGAAAAATTAGGATCAAACACATAAGAATCTCTCATCTCATCAAAACCAAGAACTTCAATTTTCATCTTGGTCATCAAATATCTTCTACTCAATGCATCAACAACTCGGTTAGTGACTCCACTCTCATGTGTTATCACAAATGTATAACTTTGCAAATACTCAACCCTATTCATATGTCTCTGATTCAACTTATTTTGACTACCCAAATACTGTAAAGCCTTATGATCGGTATACAACACAAATTCACTCGGCATCAAATAATGTCTCCTTTTTTTAAGTGCTTGAACAATAGCATAGAATTCTTGATCATACACAGAATATTTCCTTCTAGCATCATTCAACTTTTCACTAAAGAAAGAAACAAGTTTACCTTCTTGACTCAACACAACTCCAATAGCACTTCCACTTGCATCACATTCCACTTGAAATACCTTACTGAAATCAGGCAATGCCAAAACAGGCAATTCAGCAACCTTCTACTTCAGAGTCTCAAAATTTTTATTAGCTCCATGTGTCCACTTGAATTCTCTTTTATCTCCTCTCATAGTCTCAGTCATAGCATTACAAATTGAACTAAAATTCCTTATGAAATTTCGGTAGAAACTTGCCAAACCATGAAATGATCTTACCTCACTAGCATTCATAGGTTTAGGTCAATTCAAAATAGCTTCAACCTTCTCAGGATCCATTTTCAAACCATCAGCTGAAATTAAAAACCCCAAATACACAATCTCCTCTTTCATGAATGAACACTTTTTCAGATTTATCAGCAACTTTTCTTCTTTCAACCTCTGTAAAACTTGTCCAACATGCAACAAATGTTCTTCTCTGGTCTTATTGAATATTAGAATATCATCAAAATATACAATCACAAACTTACCCAAGAATTTCTTCAAAACTTCATTCATCAGCCTCATAAAAGTACTCAATGTATTAGTTAAACCAAAAGGCATAACCAACCACTCATACAAACCTTCTTTTGTCTTGAAAGCAGTCTTCCATTCATCACCTTCTTTGATTATGATTTGATGATACCCACTTTTGAAATCAATTTTGGTGAAATATTTTGCTCCAATCAAACTATCCATTATATCATCCATTCTCGGTATAGGAAACCTATACTTCATTCTTATCTTATTGATTGCTCTGGAATCAGTACACATTCACCACTCTCCATTCTTCTTCAGTACAAATACAATAGGTACTGCACAAGGACTCAAACTTTCTCTGAACAAACCTTTCTCCAACAACTCTTGAATCTGTCAGTTCAATTCCTAATTCTCGATAGGTGTTAATCGATGAGGTGCCTTATTCAGTAAACTAGCTCCAGGGATTAGATCCATACAATGATCAATGCTTATTTTTGGTGGCAAACCATTAGGTACATTATTAGAAATGATTTCACTATACTCGGTGAGAAACTTATCAATCTCCTCAGGAAAATTATCCTCTATTTTCTTACTCGATTTGTTAGGAATCACAACAAAACATACATCACTCTTTTTCACATCCTTAACAAACTTTCTTCCTTCCATCAAGAAAACTTTCACAGATGTGAAAACATTACTAATAGGTTCTTCCATCAAAGGTAACAAGATTTGCTTCTTTCCATCAGTCACAATAGTATACTTATGCAATCTCCCATCATACATAGCATGTCTATCATATTGCCAAAGTGTACCCAACAAAATATGACAACAATCCATAGGCATGATATCACACAACACCTTATCATAGTACTTTCCAATTTTCAAATTCACATAACATTGTTCACTTACCAAGAGTGTGTGCTCATCTTTGATCCATGAAATCTGATAGGGTTTCAGATGTTCCAACCTTTTCAACTGCAAATTTGTGACCATTTCCTCAGATGCCAGATTCTCCAAGCTACCATTGTCAATGATTACCTTCCAAACTTTGTCAGAAACTCTACATATGGTTTTGAACAAACTTTTCCTTACCAGATCTTCATTTTTACTCTCATTCCATAGTGCTCTCCTTACCATCAAGTTATTTTCCTTCTCAGGCTCATTCGGTGACTCTTCTTGCACCAAAGCATTTCTACTACTACCAGTCTTCTTACTTACATGTATACATTCAAAAGATCTATGTCCTTCTTCTCCACAATTATAACAAGTTCCTCATAAACTTCCTCTGCTATAACCACCTCGGTAGTTACTGCCTCTGCCTCTAGATGAACTTTCACCTTTCCACTCGGTCTTGCCTTTATCCAAATTTATCTTTTCAAGTTTAGATCTACCATTTTCACCATTAGATCTACCTCTTCCTCTAGGGAATCTACCACCTCTTCCTCTTTGTCTTTTCTCATGTCTCTTATTCAATTTCTCCTCAGCTTTCAATGCAAATTGATAAGCTTCTTCAATGTTCTCTAATTTGACCAAACTAATTTCCTCTTGTATGGAAACTCTCAAACCATTCAGGTATCTAGAAATTCTTTCCACATCATCTTCATCATGTCCAGATCTGATATCTAATCTATAGAATTCCTCAGTATATTCCTTTACCAAGCTATCTTTCTATCTCAAACTTTGCATTCTCTAAACTAGGTTAATCTGATAATCACAAGGTAAGAACTTTCCTTTTAACTTATTCACCATTTTATTTCATACCTTGATTTTGTCTTTGCCTTTCCTCTTTCTATCTAGCTGTAGATGTTCCCACCATAAGGATGCATGACTTTTCAACTTTGTGCTTGCAATTTTCACTTTATTGTCTTCAGGAATGTTTTCATACTCAAAATATTTTTCCATCTCAATGATCCAATCACCTTGTTCCACCTCAACTTCATCATCACTAACATCCTCAAGATGTCTACGTCTTCTTTGGGTTGTTTCAACAACTTCTAACCTAGCAACAATTTGTCTCAACATGTCTGCCAATCTTGGATCCGCATCTCACCTCCCATGAACCATCTTGGAAATCCTTTGTAATTGTAGGCCAGATCATAATATACTACCCCACAATAATTCAATTAGGGTTTCACAAGAAGGAACCTATGAACCTAGATTCGCAAACCTAGTTCTAGATCTCACCTCGCTTTGATACCACCTGACGCAAAGGCAGGGTCAAGAGGGGCCAAACAATGGCACAACCTAATGATCCAGCCTACTCAACAACACACAGAAGCAAATAACAACACAATGAGAGAGAGAATGCCAGATCTTTCATTAATTTTCATCAAATAGATTCATACATGCCAGGCTGTAAGGCCTTCCTAGTTATGGCCTGATATTACAATGAATTACAAAAGTCCTCAAACATGTGAGGATCTGTGAACAATCTCTAAACTAATATCTTATATCTTCTATCCAAAACTAACACCCTAAAAATTGACTAAACCACTACATTTATACAAGAGGCTACCGAACTGAGTCAGCCTTCAGATCCATAATCAATGGAAGAAATGATCAGATCTAGGACCACATTCTTCCCAATGATTGATACCAGCATTAAATTCATGACCCATAATCAATGCACAAGTCGGCCTCAATAGAAACTCAAAATAAACTACTTGATAAACAAGGATGACTAAGCAACAAACAAGCATCATCGAGTGCTAGTGAAACAACCAATCGCCTAAGAGATAACTCACCATACTCGGTAACCAAAGGAAATTGACCAACTCGGTCAAAGAAGGAACCAAGCAATACAAAAAAACTTCAAAATCTTTTTTGGTGACACAAGATTGCCAAGGACCCAAGATGCTCTTGCATCATATGCAAAAACTAAGTAAAGAGGAGCTCTCTAAACAATAGAAACTGTAGCACAATACAAAGTGAAATAGTAGGTAGCCCTCTATCCCTGGTGAGTGGTGGTGTGCACATATCTATCCCACTCAGTCCTCAGTTGCGCTAGCTATGTATCTCTATGTGCTCTCAACTGTGCTAGCTATGCATCTCTATCTTCCCTCAACTGACCTATCTGTGTATCCCTCTCTAACCCGAGCTAGGTCAATTGTGCATCTCTCTCTACTAACTACACTCTAAGGGTAGCCATCTCCAATCTCAACATAGGCCGCTCCTGCTCACATTGCAATAGCCTGTCTCCATCACCACCTACAGGAGGATCCTGGGGTTGCTGCTGTTGCTATTGATCCTGATCCCCTCCTCTTGCAGCCCTCTGTGCATGCCCATCTCTATGCAGTAAAGGCCTTGTATCCCTCCAAGGAGGAGTGACCCATAATCTCTACTACCTCTGCTGACTAGACACCCCCCCAGAGGCCCACCGTCTGCTACTCTCTCCACCTCCATCCCCACCCCTACCATCTCCTCCATATCCTCCACCTCTGCCTCCACCTCCATGGGATCCATCTCTCCCTCCATCTCACCATTTGTCTTTGCCTCTCCCCCTATCACCACCTTGAGAAGCTCAGCCACAACCACCACCATCATCCTCAGGATCATAGTCTAGTGTGTCCTCAATATGAAGGATGGCCTCCTCAGGAGTAGTCAATCTAGGGTATGGATGTAAAAGATAATGAGAATGGTAATCATCTTTCACCCCAGCATCACATACACCTACCTATATGTCCTAATCTATGCACACCATCCGGGAGATCTTCTGCACGATAGTCTCATATACCAATCTAGCTCCCCACTGGGACTCCTCACTCCAGATCTATGCATATATACATGTCTCATGAGACATACCATGAACTTGGCCATACTACCGACATACATGTGTGATAAGGAACCTCTCAACAATGTAACGGGTCCTCCCTACTAGGTACCTACTCTGGAAGAAATATGGCATCTGCCTTGCATCTGATGGCCAAGCCTCACAGTCTACATAGGGGTGCCATACAACATTTGTCACATCATCTAGGACATGATGCCAATACTCCAACTTACCCAGATGGAGCTGTTTTATCAAACCAAAATACATAAAAATATACGGCAGTTTAGCATTGCGGTGCCTATCCACTATGGGCCATGTAACAAGGATATGCTCCCACGCCCAGACCTACAAAATAAGTATACCAACAGTCATGGACTATGAGTGCTGGTACACAATCTCATGAAGCTCATGATACATGTGAGCAAGGATACAACTATCCTGTGCATATCTACTAGGGGACTGGATCATCTGACTGATCACTCTAGACCAGCCACACATGAAGCCATGCTGACCCCAATCAGGGATCAATAGACCACCTATCAAACCATCTAAATACATAGGAAGAGGGACATAATTGGTGACCATGTGGTCCCAACTTAGATATCGACCCATGATGGTGTCGTCCTGGAACAATCTCCTGGTGTCTGCAATCATCACTAGCCCGGATGCCTCATACTCTATCTTGATGCCCATCACATAAACATGAAGAATCTACCACATGTCCTCTGGTGTGACAATCATCTCACCCATGGGTAAATGAAAGGTGTTATGCTTGAAGTGCCACCTCTCCGCCAGTGTTGTTAGTAGACTGTGATTTACCCAAATGTCAAGTAAATTCACCATACTCCACACACCGCAACGTAAGACCACATGTTGATCAGTAGGACTCAGCTAATCATGTAAAGCTAGGACCTGGACAGGCCTAGGGGATCTAAAGGATACAACATCAAAATTAGTTTGCACAACATAAAATAGGGGCACTATGTTAGCATTAGACAAAAATAGTTGGCCAAAAAATTGCTAAAAAGTTCAACAAGACAAGTCCAATTGGCTCAAAAATCAAGAAAACCAAAAATGATCCAGAAATCCTAGACGTGACACAAGAAATCTGGGGTGTGATCCTAAAATTGGATGTGAGTCAAGAAATCCTGGAAGTGACTCGGGAAATTCGGGAGGCGATTTGGTATACCAAATGCGACTCTGTAACTAAAAAAGGTAAAAAAGTTTGAAATTTGTTTGAATTTACAGAATGCGACCCAGAGGGGTGCAATCCAGGAAATTTGAGATGTGGTCCAGAATATAGGATACGACACAAGTTGGATCGGATGCGATCTCACATCTAGGATGCGATTGAAAAAGAAACTAGCTATAAAAAGCTTAAAATGTATGAAAATTCAAATTTTTCAAATTGACAGGGTACGTTAGCGAGTACTCACAGGTGTTGTGTAGTGTCACGGTAGGTCATGTCACCTCATCATCTAAAAATGATGCTTCTATGTTGGGAACACCATTGTCGCTTAGAGCTCCGTGAAAATCAAAGGGTAAAAAAATGAAAATGAATAGTAAAAATAGACCTTTTGACCTATTTAAGCCTCTCGGGAGCCTCAGAACCCTAAGGAACATTAATGCTAAGACATCACATATGCTTAATATCAAGACCAAAATTGAAATAGCTAATTCTTGCCACTTAAATACAGTAAGTACATAGTTATAATGCAAAGTCAACTTTCAGAATGCAGAAGTCAAACATAGTCAAATTGCAGTCAAATATAGGCAAAATGAGCAAAAAAGATATCGTGAGGAAAGAAAATCAGTTCAGTGATATTTTTACTAGATTTAATGGTCAACCAAAGTCAAACTTCAGTCAAACACCATTAAATAGAGCTGCACAAAGCACAATTAATGCATAGAAAGCTTGCCAGAAGCTATAAAAGTAATTTTCTCACTCACGCATCAAGTTTTTATGGCAAGATATTGCTTAAACATAAGTCAAACTTGGTAAACTCTCTCAAATTATTGGTCAAACTTGGTCAAAATAGTGTTTCATTAATGTTAGGATTAACAAGGCAGAAATAACAATTATGTGCAAATATAACTAATATCAGAAAATAATAAACCACACAAAATAGAACACAAGACACACAGATTTAACATGGTTCACCCAATCCCTGGGCTACATCCACCAACAGCAAGTCCAATATTATTATTATCTAGTGATTACAACCTGATTACAATCCGTAATCCCTTACAGCCCAATTCTGCCACAAGTACTAAAATCATACATCATGAAAATCCCTAACCCTAAGCCATATTATATAATATTTTCCCGCTTTAGGGTTAGAATGAGTTATAAGTAGTCGGCCCAAATAACCAAAAAAGTAGTCAGCCTTAAAAAAAAATTCCTCGGGGGCTGCGCCCCTGAACCCCGGCGAGGTCGGGAGGAAAAGTGTACAGTACTTTCCTAGATAGTACTTTCCTAATTAGTCACCACAAGCTAACAATCTCCCACTTGGTGACTGATCAGTATCCACACTATACTAAAAAACCTCCCACTTGGAGACTGATCCTGTAGCAATACCGCTACCCACATGAGGCTCCCACTGAATTGAACCACCTTGGACTCAGCTGTTCCTTTATTTTGTTCAGTCTAGAAGACCAACTGAAGCTGAACATGAGTTCAAATTCTCCCTTGTTACTACCTTTGTAAACATATCTGCTGGATTATCATCAGTATGAATCTTTTCCAGCCTTAACTGTCCATCATCCAAAATTGATCGAATGAAATGGTACCGCAACTGTATGTGTTTTGTCTTTGAGTGCAAAGCAGAATTCTTTGCAAGATGAATGGCACTTTGCCTATCTGTATGTAGAAAATTATCCTTTTGTGGATGTCCCAATTCTTCCATGAAGAATTGAAGCCATATCATCTCCTTGGCTGCCTCTGTAGCAGCAACATACTCTGCCTCTGTAGTGGATAAAGCAACCACCTTTTGTAGTCGATAAATCCAACTCACTGCTGTCCCACCAACAGTAAATATATAACCTGTAGTACTCTGCCTGCTATCTATATCTCCTGCCAAATCTGAGTCAACATAGCCTTGTACAATAGTAGTAGAACCCCCAAAGTGTAAACACTTATTGGATGTGCCTCTCAAATATCTGAGAATCCATTTGACTGCATTCCAATGCTCAAGACCAGGGTTACTCATATAACGGCTAACGACTCCCACTGCGTGTGCAATATCTGGCCTAGTACATACCATAGCATACATTAAGCTCCCTACAGCTGAAGCATAAGGTACCTTAGACATTTTAGTCTCTTCTTCTGGTGTCTTGGGACACATATCCTTAGTCAATTTCAAATGACCAGGCAAAGGTGTGCTGACAGCTTTGGCATTTTCCATAGAGAAACGTTGCAACACCTTCTCAATATAATCAGCCTGAGATAGAGACAATTTCCTATTTTTCCTATCTCTACAAATTTTCATACCAAGGATTTGTTTTGCTGCCCCCAAATCCTTCATAGCAAAAGATTTTGCTAACTGTTGTTTCAACCCCTTAATGTGATCCATGTTAGACCCAGCTACAAGCATATCATCAACATATAAACATAAAATAATGTAGTTGTCATCATCCAACCTCTTAAAATAAACACAATGGTCAGAATGACACCGACTATATCCATGCCCATTCATAAAAGTGTCAAATTTAATATACCATTGCCGAGGTGCTTGCTTCAAGCCATATAAACTTTTCTGCAATTTGCACACCAAATTCTCCTTACCCTTGACCTCAAATCCTTGTGGCTGAACCATATATATTTCTTCATCCAAATCACCATGAAGAAAGGTTGTTTTAACATCAAGCTGCTCTAAATGCAAATCTTCAATAGCCACAATACTTAAAACAGTATGAATAGACGTCATTTTAACAACTGGAGAAAATATCTCATCAAAATCAATACCATGTTTCTGTGCAAATCCTTTTATGACTAATCTAGCTTTAAATCTTTTCGTACCTCCATCCTCTTCTTTGATCCTGTAAACCCATTTATTCTGTAAAGCCCTTTTACCTACAGGTAACTTACATAAATCCCATGTCTGATTTTTCAGCAAAGAGTCCATTTCATCTATCATTGCAGACTCCCACTGAAGCTTTGTATCCACCTGCATAGCTTCATTATAACATTCAGGTTCACCAGCATCTGTTAACAGAATAGAATACAAAGATGGAGAAAATCTTTCTGGAGGTCTACTTAGCCTTGTTGACCGTCTAACACTCACTAGGGTGTGTGGTATTTGTTGTTGCTGTTGTTGCGGAGCATAAGGAACTACTGGAACATGAACTTGTGGAGTATCATCCAGTACTACATAGTCATTTTCTTTCTTCTCATGCTGCAGCAACAGATCTTTGTACAATACTTTCTCATTGAATATGACATCCCTGCTTCTTACAATTTTATGATTGTCAAAATCCCAAAGCATATAACCAAATTCATCAATGCCATACCCAACAAATACACATTTCTTTGACTTAGCTTCCAGCTTGGTTCTATTTTCAGAATCTATAAGTGCAAAAGCTTCACAACCAAAGGTTTTGAGAAAAGAATAACTCACCTTCTTAACACTCCATGCTTCCTCTGGAATACCACAGTCCAAAGGAGTAGAGGGGCCTCTATTGATTAAATAAATAGCAGTTTTCACTGCCTCTGCCCACATATTTTTGGGTAGCCTAGCATGCAACCTCATACTCCTTACACGCTCCATTATTGTCCTGTTCATGCGTTCAGCCACTCCATTTTCTTGTGGAGTCCTTGGTATAGTTTTTTGCCTACGAATACCATTAGACGAACAATATTCTTCAAATTCTGTGCTACAATACCCACCACCATTATCAAATCTGAGACATTTTAACTTTTTACCAGTCTCATTCTCAACCAAGCATTTCCATTTCTTAAAAGTTTGAAATACATCAGATTTTTGTCTAAGGAAATAAATCCATACTTTTCTTGTTGCATCATCTATAAATGTAACATAATACAGAGAGCCACCAAGGGAAGATACCTGAGCCGGTCCCCATACATCTGTATGCACAAGCTCTAATCTCTCATTTTTCTTTTCCTTCCCACTCTTCACAAAACTAACTCTCTTTTGTTTTCCATAAACACAACTTTCACAGAAATCCATATTGACACATTTCAGACCAGGTAAAACTTTCTTTGAATGAAGTAATTTCATACCTTTTTCACTCATGTGCCTGAGTCTGTTGTGCCACAGTGCTGTGTCAGAATCTACAGCAACAGTTTGATGTTCTTCCTGCTCAACTGCAGCCACTATTCTTGAACATTCATTATCTTCTGAAACAATTAAAGTAGAAGGAATAGTATGACCTGTACAAAGATATAAGGTGCCTACTTTCACACCTTTTGCTACTACTAAGGAACCTTTTGAAACCTTCCAATTTTTATCATTAAAAGTAACTGTACAACCCTCATCACCCAGTTGCCCTACTGAAATTAAATTCCTACTCAGCCTTGGAACATATCTTACCTCTTGTAGTAGCCAATGATTCCCATTCTGCAACTTAATCTTAATTTTTCCCTTTCCAACAATCTGACAGGGTTCATTATCTCCCAAATAAACTAGCCCAAAATCCCCTTGGACATAATCAACAAAATAACTTCTATGGGGTGTAGCATGAAATGAAGCCCCAGAATCTAAAACCCATGAATCATCAATACTTTCTAAGGACAAGAGCAAAGCATCCTCCTCGGATTTGTTACTTACCACATTTGCCTCCTTGTTTTCATCATTTTTGTCTCCTTGATCTTTCTTCTGAGACCAACAATCTTTCTTCTTATGACCTTGTTTTCCACAGTACCAGCAATCATTTGGCCCTTTAGATTCGGACCTCTTTCCCTTTGATTTTCCTCTTGATTTCCCATGATTTCCAGAGTTGTTTCCTCTATCTCTTATTCTGCCTCTGCTTTCTGTGTTCAATACACTACCTAATGTGGATGCCCCTGAGCTTTTCCTATGAATTTCCTCACTCAATATAACACCAATAACATCATCATACTTTAGGGTATTAGAACCAGAAACAGAATTACTAACAGCCATTACCAAGCCATTCCAGCTTTTTGGCAAAGAACACAAAATCAAGAGAGCCCTAACCTCTTCATCAAAAGTAATTTTAACTGAGGTTAATTGACTTGTAACTGTATTAAACTCATTCAAATGATCAGTAACTGATCCACCTTCTACCATTTTCATATTAAATAAACGCTTCATAAGAAATACCTTGTTTGAAGCTGAAGGCTTTTCATACAACTTCGCTAGGGTTTCCATCAGATCTTTAGCTGTCTTTGCTTCAGTAATATTGAATGCCACCGATTGTGCCAAGCATAGACGAATACTCCCCAGTGCCTTCCTATCCAAAATATCTCAATCCTCCTGAGACATTGATTGCTCTTTCTTGGCTACTCCCTCTAATGGCCGCCATAGATCCTTCTGATAGAGATAATCCTCCATTTGCATCTTCCATAACTGGAAGTTCTGCCCATTAAACTTATCAACCTTCAGCCTACCCTCATCTGCCATTTCTCCCACTTAACCGAGAGACTCTCCCACTAACTCATGAGACCTGCTTCAGAGAATAGATGAAAGAACGAATGAAATAACCTCGCTCTGATACCACTTGTTAGGATTAACAAGGCAAAAATAACAATTATGTGCAAATATAACTAATATCAAAAAATAATAAACCACACAGAATAGAACACAAGACACACAGATTTAACATGGTTCACCCAATCCCTAGGCTACATCCACCAACAGCGAGTCCAATATTATTATTATCCAGTGATTACAACCTGATTACAATCCGTAATCCCTTACAGCCCAATTTTGCCACAAGTACTAAAATCATACATCATGAAAATCCCTAACCCTAAGCCATATTATATAATATTTTCCCGCTTTAGGGTTAGAATGAGTTATAAGTAGTCGGCCCAAATAACCAAAAAAGTAGTCGGCCTCAAAAAAAATTTCTGGCGAGGTCGGGAAGAAAAGTGTACAGTACTTTCCTGGATAGTACTTTCCTGATTAGTCACCACAAGCTAACAGTTAACACTAAAATATCTAAATGGCTTGATAACACTTCCCAATCAATTTACACTTGATCCAGTATCATTTTAATCACCGCAATTCTTTCTACGTGCTTGAATACCATGATTCTATTTGAATTCATTCTGATTTCAGTCCCCAGGGGGCATGATAATACCATTCTTTGAATCAATTTCTTCAACACAAGGGGCATGACAATTTTCTTCAATCAAGTTGAGACTATTAATCTTTACAACATTAATCACTTTCATCGCTTCAAATCAAATTGATTATTTGTTAGCATGATTAGTTACTACAAACCAAATTCAACTAAAATTTCTTTTCAAAATCTCTTATCGGTTTTCATTTGATCAAGCTCAGAATCGGTATGATCAATTCTTGTTCAATCAAGTTCAGAATTGATGACTTTCAAATCAAGTAGGATTTCGTTCGATCAAGCTCAGAATTCTCAAATTCAAATTAGTTCTCGTTACTGCTCTCTAAATCTTTAAGAGTGGGGTCACTGCTCTCTAAATCTCCTTAAAATCGGAGTGGTCCTCACTGCTCTCTAAATAACTTGAGTTTAGAGTAGTTCTCACTGCTCTCTAAAATCTCTTGAATCAATCAATCCGCTGAATCATGCTAAATCAGATTTTTCTTTGAATCCCTGTGTTGTTCGCAAAGTAATTCAAAGAGGGGCAAATATAATCACCTAAAAATGGGCTAATAGAATCTAAGGCCCTATTTTCCCTAGTTCAAAATAATACCTTAATTATGTTAATTCGATCTCTGATTATTGACATAATCCTCAAAATTCAATAAAATCAATTCAATTCTTAATCCAAGCACTTATCACTAAGGTTTCAAGTAAAAATGAAGGTGATTAACTCTAGACCCAATTAATTAAGTCAATCCCACCAAATGCATGGCTAGTGTTATTAATTTAAAAGAAAATGATAAATACCTCTTAAATCAAACAAACACAACAAACACACCCTAATTGAATTAAGAGGCTCTCACATGGATCAAGGATCAAGCACGAGTGCATCTCAACCATTCAATTCCTCCTACAATCTATAAAAGAGAATTTTCAAAGGCTCATTCCTTCTTCTTAACTTCTTGAATTTGGAGCTTATATTACTTCTTCCTAATGCTTAATGCTTTGAATTTGATAGTTGTTTTCATGCTCTCATATTTAATTTCATGCTTTAGCTAATTAGAAAAGACCTTAATTTAGTTTATAATGGAAAGAATTCATGGTTTCATGTTTGATTGAGAAGTATTTTCTAGATTTAGCTTAGTTTCATGCAATTTCATTTGAATCTCTCATTTTAGTGTACATTGTCACCATTTAAGGGTCAAAATCTAAGAGCTACTAACCCTTATTTCATACTCGCACTCACTAGAGAGCAATAGGATGATTTCAATTGTTGATTTCTTTAAATTGCATGCTTATTTCCTCTAATAGATGATATAATGTCTTATTGAAGTGTTGTCTTGTAGGTCACAAACTCTCACACACACACAGATGATGATTCAGTACTATATCTATAAAACCTTCACAAATATCCCTTTTTTGGCCTCCACTCATACCTCTTCTCAGAATCTAGAAACTTTGGATATTGTTTCTCATCCATGCATGAAATGTGCTAGTGATTGTATAAACTTACTTTTGTGAAACTGAGATCAATTATGAGAAGGTAAACAACAAGATAATTTTATTGTATCTTTCATTTCTTTTATCCATTCATATTTTCTACCTTCTCTTATATTAGATACTGTGCAGCGTACATAAAGGCAAGGCAGTGATTATTCTCAACAATCGACAGGTATATGTCTTCCAGCCCTTACCCAGTAGCTAGGACTAAAGATAGCAAAGCTCAAGAGACCATCATAGTTGGTCTCCATCTTTGGTCCATATACTGACAAAACATTTTACATTTCGTTAGTTCATCAAATGTGGTGAATTAAAAGAATTTAATGGATGATATTTTCATGTATAACGTATATTATTTTAGTTTGACGGTGAACAAATTTATCTACTTCATGCACTTGTATACATCGAGCATATCCATAAAGAAGCATCCCTCCCATGTCTTGAGTAATGTAGGTCGTGGGAGGAGATGCTTCTTTATAGTTGCGGTCATAGTATACAAGTGCGCAAAGTCGATAAATTCATGCAACATCAACTTAAATAATTCTTTCAAATCCCCTCATTTGATTAGCTAACAAAAGGTAAAACATTTTGTCAGTATATGGACCAAAGATGAAGACCAACTATGATGGTCTATTGAGCTTTGTTTTCTTTACTATGCTCATTCATTGCTTTTTTTATGGGTAGTAAATTTATTCCAACAGAAGTGTTATACATCTGATGGATTCTCCTATCAGTAGTCTATTGTATGCCATCAGATTTCTGATAGGTTAGCCATCAAAGGAACCCCAATTCAACAGATTTGTGTGACGGGACTGCTATACATCTGACAAGTTCTCCTGTCGAACATATATTGCATATCTGTCATCTTTTTGACATACACAATGTCGTAAAGAACCCTTTTTCGACAAATCTGACCCATAGTAAAGTTTCTATTTATGTGGCCTATTCCGATGGGAAACTATGTCAAAAAATTGATGGTGATTACTTCCGTCACCATTTCCAATGCAAAAATGCCGACAGACACATCTGTCAAAGTTTTGACAAATAGGCATTGCAAATCTGACACATGGCCGTCGAAATTTGGCCTCAAATGTACTAGTGTGAAAGTTGGATATTTTTGGATGGATCCTCTTTTCATCACTAAAATATTTGGTTATAAAGCTTATCAATTGACTACTACAGAAAGTGATGTTCTCAAAGAGCCTCTCAACACTCTTCACCTAAAGCGACTCTACAGCTAGACATTTTGCTTCCTTGTACAACTTATTATTCTAAAAAATTCCTAAAAAGCATATAATGTCCTAAAAAAAATGATCATCCTAGTGAAAACCTGGAAATATGCGCTTTGATGCATCAATAAAAAAAGCAAAAATACAAAAAAAAAGCAAAAAATCAAAAGAACAAAAAAATCAAAAAAGACAAAAATCGTGCCTTGGTGAAAACTTGGAAACAGGCACCTTGGTAGCAAAAAAAAATAAATCTCCAAGTGGTGAAAACCTAACAAACATGCGTCACTTGTAATCAGTGCTCCATCTATCAATGCATAGCTAATCTCTTGTGCTTCCATCCATCTCGCTTTCCATTTCCTTGTGTCGTCATGGGCTAGAACTTGTCTTAGTCTTATCCTCGGTTCTTATCTATCATCTGGGGGCAATCATATGCCTATCTGAGCTATCAGTGCTTTATCACTTGGTTGATCTTTTGAACTTAACTTGAGTCAGTGTATCAGTCCTTTCTGATGGACAATTTATCACTAACACTACTTGATGTTTCTCAACACCCTAATCCTACAATGTTTCTTAACACTACCACTCTGGACATCACTATATTTTTCAACACATATTGAATCTTGCATTATCCACTGCGCACTTGCACTTTGACACAAGCACAAAGCTTTTCCTTAACATCTAGCACCAAATTACATCCTAGAAAATTGAAAATGACTGAGATATGTTGAACTATTTTCTTGTGTATTGTCTATTATCACTGATCTTCGCTATCTCTGTCTTCTAAAGTCACTTGATGATGTCTACTTGACTAGAGATTCATGATTGGGTGCATAAAAATGTTTTCTTTGCTTTCTACTTATGGCGTGATTTCAATGATCCTAAGGTGGTCTAATAAACTAGGTGTCTATGGTAAGAGCCTCCATCATGATTAGAATATTGTGCACATACCTCAACCCTCTTTATTTGGATACTTAGGTGAGGTTGGAATTATCTCCTTGTTTTTTTCTTGTGTGTAGCATGTACGATGACACTCCTGGTTATTTTGGTAGCTTGTGCCTCGATACGGGTGTTTTCTTACAACATTAACATGGAAACTATGTTCAGGTCATCTCGATGCTTACGGGTGTTTCTTATATCTTATCTGATATGATCATATTCATATTTTCACGGTTTCTCTCACACGATTGAAGGTTGTACTAATCTCCAATGTCCCAAACACTCAAATGATGAAAAAATAAATGGCTACAAGATCAATGACTTGACTACTCTCATGTCTTAGGTTGCATTTCATTCTAGGGCTACATTTTAGCTTTGCATCGTTGGTTCCTTTGAGCCATCCTTCCTCTTCTCTCTATCGAAGTGCTCAACTACAAACATCTCCTAAAAATCGTTGACTAATACTTGTGTGAATCAAGATCAATTCCTTGCTAGGGGCACCAAGTGTTGAGCTCTCATAAGCTTCATTTGATTTCCATCATCCTGGATTCATTTTCAGGATCCAAATCAAAATCCTTCGTGACATAGTCAAATCTTCTAATGCAATTGACTGCTGACACTATCACTTCTCTCTCGCCTCTACCTTCTTTTCTTGGAATTTTGAGGTTGATCTTTGCCCCTTGTACCTCATTTCAATTTTGATCCTGAGGGGGCATGAAAATATAGAAAATATTTTTTTTAGTCAAATCTCTTAATTTGCAAATCTAGTAATTGAACCAAATCTTAAATAAATTAAGTCAGTCAGAACTAAAACATCATCACTCGAGGTATCTCAACTTGAGATTCTCCACATCTCATTTCTGAAAGAGTGTTCTCATTGCTTCATACCAGTTCACTCGAATAGACACCTTTTCAAACTCTTGGGGCATATCAGGTTCATCAGGACCTATATCAATTGGGTATTATCTCTCAAATGATTAGTTATCTCAATCGCATTGGACAGATATTTAGTCTCATCACTGCATATCAGGCTGGATACTCTAGTCTTGCTTATCATTCTTCATTCAATCAGGTTCGGAGTTAGATCTCTATTAGCTACCTTGACATCATCATTCTTTGACTCAATGTGTTTCCAAATCGCTCACACATTAGTTAAAGAGGGGCAAATGTAATCACCTAAAATTGGTCTAGTAGAGCATGAGCCCCCCCTTTTGATCAAATTACCTCAAATAAAATCCTAAATCTCAAAAACATATTATGTAGAGTAACTCTAAAAATCTCCTTTGCATAATTAAATCAAAAATCTTATATCAAGCTTATACTATGGTCTAATTTCTAGAGCTTGCATAATTATTTAATTGCTATAACCTTTCTTTTAATATAAAGTTTCTACACTTTTATTAAAAGAACACATTCACATGTGTACACATGTACTTAATCTTGATTAATTAGCAATTAAAAGGGATTTGTGCTTTCAAAATAGCTAGTTTGTCTTATTCTACCTAACATATCTTTTTTGCCTCTTAATCCTCACCACTCATCTCTACCTAACCTTACATCTCATTACATCTCCTTTAGCCTCTTTATCTTAACCACTCACTTTTTTGCCTCTTAATCTCCACCCTCCATTCTTGAGGCAATTCCTTTAAAAGGAATCTCTTCCTTGGCTCAAGAGTCCATTCTCTTGCATTCTAAAGAGGTCCCAATCTTGATCATTGGCATCTTAGTCTTTAATTTTCTTGTTTTCTTATTTTATTAGAGTAATCTTGTTAATTTGAATTCCTAGCTCTTAGTTGCTTCCATTTGCATGCTCATATCTCTCTTGCATTCTTAGCTACTTCATTTCTTAGCTTAATCTTGCATTGTTAATCTAGTTTCTCTCTTGCATTGTTAATCTAGTTTCTCTCTTGCATTGTTTCATAGAATAGCTCTTGCATCTTCATTCTAGAACACTAATTATTTTGCATTAACCTTGTCTTAATCTCTTATTCTAGCTTAAATCTTACATTTTAGCCTCATTTCTAGCTTTACATTTGCACTTGAATCTTCCATTTTGGAGTAGTCAAGTCACTAATCCTCTATGTCGATTTGATGAGCATCATGAGAAGGATAAAACTTGCTTCAACTAGGAAGCTATGAGCTGCTTCTTGAGATTTCCTCTTCCATGGATTCTCTCAAGTGTAATGGTTCATAGAAGTGTGTCACATTTTTTATCACACACATCCAAAACCACATAATAAAGATTAAATAATCAACGCACACCTGAAAGTGGCCTAAAAGAGTATGGCAATATAAAATTGAAAAGGAAAACTATGGGTGGCCACTACACGCAAGGCATTCATAATTAATCTTCTTTTAATGTTATCCCCAAATTTTATTATTCAGTTTCCACTTATTAACAACTTACAATAGGTTACGCTAGACTGACCACTTTGAGACTTTGTTCGCTATTAAAAGACACTCCCCCTAAGATGCACCCAGTTAACCTCCCCTAAAGCTTGAATAGAAAAAGCATCACCAATAATCAAATAAAACTCATTCAGAATCTTCTCATACTAGGAACAACCTAGCCCTCATATAGCCATTGTAATCACAATAATCTACTAAGTTACATATATGCAGCATGTGAACACAACTCAAAATCAGGGTTGGACATGATGATTGAACGAATACACCTCTCACGTGATGAAGAATACAAGAAAATACAAATGAATCAGAAGCCTCTAGTAAGACAATCTCCTATCTAGGGCTTTACACTATCCGTGATCGACAATTAATCACAATTAAAACACCTTGACATAAAGAACATAAATTTAATATCTTATCAATACAATTACATATATTGAACAAAATTTTATTATCAAGAATGCTATACATATATGCATAATCAAATTGAATACCATTATACTAAGGACATCATTAATTAAACAATCTTAAACTATAAATGTTCTTCATTAAATAACATAAAATTAAACTATTGAATTTGACTTATAATAATTTAATTATAATTATAATTGTATTAACTTAAATATAAATTTAATTTAATCATAATAAACAATAAGTTTTAAAAACTAATTTGATCATGTAATAATAAATATATCTATATACTAATTCAATTAAAATAAAAAGTATTAAAATATATAATATAACCATTATTTTCTAAAATCTCCTCTTTAGACAGTTTCTATGTAAATTTTGAAATCCTTATTAATAATAAAAAAAACCCATTTTAAATAAATCAAACTAGGGCCCACTTAATGTTATGAGGGATGGAGAAGGGAATTATTTATAAACGAAACCTTTTTAAAATAAATTTTAAAAAAAACAAGAAGAGGGTTGGGCGGCCCCACCATAATGTGCGTCCAACTCAAAAACCCATGCCCAATCAATAACGAAAAGAAACAGCAACCAAAACCCCATATGTGGCGTAGGAATAGGGAAAAATAAAGTGAGCAAAATTGTGCCAATCCTGCACGAACCTCCAAACAAAAAGGTGAAAGACAGAGTCTTTAAGTCCTCCTTTCCCACAAAGGCACTGACTCCTGTAATTGGACACATATCAAGGAAGAGGCCTAACAGGGTACGACTCTCACCCCAAGGCATAGCAGTTAATAAAAACAAGTTACAAAAGGGGAAGATTCCCCTAGTTTGTCACGGCAATGTCTAAATCATATACTAAAACGTATATCTTACCAAGGGGACACTTAGTGGGTATTGCGATATGATTTGATTTATATTTTTTTTAAATAAGAAAAGAACACAAGCCCTTTTCAAGTTTATCTTGGGCCACATGTCAGGAACTTTGGACATGGTTAATATATATTTTAATCTATAAGGAAAATGTAGAAAGGAGAAAATGGGTATGTCTTTTTGTGGCGTATATCCCCAAACTTTATATGAATGTATATATGTGTATGTACACACATATAAATATATATACATATATATATATGGACAAAAGGTTTATTATATTTTTCTATAAATTTTAATTATCAAACCTATAAATTTTGAATAAAACAATTAACAATTGTTCACAAGATTTAAAATTAAAAACAACATCGACCTTTACTAGCATAAAGAAGATAAGAAATTAAATCTTCAACTACAATGAATCGAACCCATACCTCAAAAGAAATAAATCGAATTCAAAGAGAGAACAGAAGACGAAAACCGAAATCCAAATACTCCAAGCTTTACAATGATCCCCAAAACTTGCCAAAAACTTCTCCAAAATAGAATGCATGCATAATTTTCCTCATTCAACTAATTTAAGGATAAAACAAGAAAACTAAAGTTTGAAAAGGGAAAAACCATAAAAGCAATTAAAGATGACTTAAAATTAATAAAAGCTAATATATTAATTATTAAATTTATTTAAGTTGTACAATTGAACTTTCCAATTAAAATTAAAAATCAATTTATTAAATATTACTTTATTTAAAGTTGCATGATTGAATTATTATTTAAATTTAATTAGTTATTATAGCTTAATCTCAAAAATATAAGATATAAATAAAAATATATATTAAAGTAATACTTTATTAGATCATGCACCTATGATTAATTTTATAAGTTAATATTAATTAAAATACCTAGGTCATGTTTTAAAACTTGGTATTTTAATCATAAAATAAATATAGATATTTTAATTAAACCTTTTGTGAATGTCTACAAATTATTCATATTAATTAACTTTATTTATTTAATAATCCATGTGACATTTTAATTAATTTTAATTAATTAATCATTGTTATCATATTCCTCTATCCATTTAATTATAAATATTCAATTAAATTGGATTCGTTACCTAAAATATTCAAATTTAATTTGAATACCCCTCTCTAATGTATTAAACCTATTTTAATACATATCCCCCCATAATCTCTTTTTGAATAAATTGATATTTATTTAAATCCCTCCACATCCTAATATTCCTTTAAACCTGGATTAATCTAAAACCAATTTAAAATAATTCAAATCCCTACCTAAAGCCTAACCTACACCCATCACCTCACTTGCTAAACCTACTCTCCCACCCAATCACTCCCCTAACCTCACTTAAAAAGTGATTCCTAACCTCATTAGAGCTAATGAGTTTTTCACACGTGTGAGCAACCCTTCCCAAGGAAGCCACCCAACTTTCTTAAATGCTCCATCTCTCTCTTACACTTTTGTCTCCCACACTCTTCCCCAAAGTTTCTCACACATGTGTGAATAACCTTGAGCCATTCAAATTTTAAATGCTCACCTTGTCTCAATTGACCTTCCAAATTAGCCATCCCCTCTAGCCTATGTGTCTCCTATGTGGCTCCTATGTGGATGCCACATAGGTGTCACCTTATCCAAGCCCTCTCTTTCCCTCCAAACATCTATAAATAGAGGTCTCTCCATGAACAAATCACCAATTCCTTTAATGCATTGTTATCATGTTAGTTCAGCTCCAAACTTTCATAAGCATTTTAGCATGTTAGTTTACTTGTTCTTGCTTTCAATCTTAGATCACATAGCATAATCTTAATGGTAAATGAATCTTAGTTTACTCTAGCATTGCAATTTCCTTTCAATCTAAATCACAATATCATGCTTAAAGGTTAATGAGTCACAATCTTGCATCTCATATCATTTCTAGCTTTAATCTTCAGCATTCTCATCTATTGGAATCCATTGATGCAAACTAGTTCGTCATACTAGTTCTTCCATCATTTTGGGATCTCCTTGGCTTGCATTTAGGATTTAATCATCTTAGATTGCATTGGGGATCCTCTCATTGTGTTTGGAGAGAACATCCACATTCTCCAAAATGAGCAAATCAAATTGGGCTTGGGTGCTCTCGTTTTGGCTAATTGGAGGTGGTGTGACTGAATTTCTTGTTGTATGATTGCATGCTAGTTTAGAACTAATGTTTTCTTATCTACACATGCTCCTGACAGGTTAGGTTCACTGCATCTACATTTTGGCACACCTGGTGGGACACCCACCACGTAATTTTTCTCCTCATTTGAGGGTTTTCATCATTTGTTTCTAGAACTCCAACAATCCTCATACTAGCCTATGAGAATACTAGTATGAGTAAAATCATTCTGGCCCTATTTACTCATATTAAGTGCTAAGTATACTTGTACTACATGTGGAGAATACTCGTATTGGCCTTTTCTGTATTTTGTTTGCATTCTTTTTTACCTTGTTTGCTCGTACTACAACCCCTGTATTATCGTGTTGAACATGGTATATTTGTTAGAAAGTAAAGTCCGCCAAGATAACTGAGAGGGGGGGTGAATCAGTTATCAGATAAAAACAACTTATAATACCATTATCAGATTTCAACCATGTAACCAAAATAAACATCAACCATAGAAAGATAAACATACACAATAACACAAGATATGTTGACTAGGGAACCTCTTGATCAGAGAGTAAACCCTGGTGGGGATGGTACCCAAAAAATATGTACTAATATGAAAATTTCTTGTGAGAGGATGGACCCTGCTAAGAGTCTATGAAATACATTCAGTACATATTAGTCCCTATTAGGAGACTTTGAATCCTTGTTAAAAGATTCTAACCCAGTTAAGAGTTATGAAAGGAAGAAGGACCTACTGTCCAAATAGCTTCAAGGGAAAGATCACCAAACTCACTATCCAAATGATCTATGTATTATCTGAACAGCATAATACCAATAATTACTAATCTCAACAACTCCTTTGTCTGTGCCAAAACCGTACCAACTGCTTTACCAGATATGCTTAATTCGCATATCCTCTTACAATGTCAATATCATCATATATATCTCTCTCATATCACTTCATGCATATTACAATCAAGGAAAAAAATCCTTCCCTTATACCGCACTCAAATAATTTACAATAGATTCGGCCAACAAGGCTTAACCAAATATAAAATATAAATCATTACACATTACATAATATTTCATAACCACATAAAACTGTCAGCTTCCAAACTAAATAATTCTTCACACGTGCAACCTCTAACTATGTTGTCTCATCTAGGTCACCTCCGAAATATCATCAACCTTTGTACAACTTTGCATGTCTAGATTCTATCCCGATTAGGAGATATAATCCAATTATCACAAGCCACTTCTCAGGAACACTGTCAGAATATAGTTTCCACTAAATTACACATAACTGCCATGAATAATTAAATTTCCATAGGTGCTCTTAACCATAATCTCAGGAAACAATATATAACAATTCCTAAACTCCATATAGCTTGATCTACAATTATCCATGCGCGCTAATAAAAACATTTTCTACTTCTCTGCTATTCTCCAGTAGATCAATGTGTTGACATCAATGACAAACACAATCATAAATGCAACATACACCTGTTATAGAATTACTCTGAATACTCCCACATAGGACATATTCAGCATTCATTCCTAATAATATTCTTGTACTGGAACTATGCATTAGGTGTTTACTCATATTGTTCTATGTGTATACGCGTACAAGTTTGCACAAAAAATCCTCCTTTGTTTGCTCATATCACAAATAGAGAGCAGTTTTGGGGCTTCAACTCTTAATGTTTTTGGTTTTTAGTAATTGTGTTGGCTTCACATTGTCCTTGACCATCTTGTTTGTAGGTTCTAACATGTTTTTGTAGGTCATTGCACAAAATAATGCTTGCCAAAGTCATCAACATCTCAAACTACTAACATATTTTTGGTTGTAGTACGCTTGCCAAAGAATCATTTGAAAAACTACTAAATCCATCTATCTTGCAGGTTTCCTAGGAGATATGAATAAACTTTGTGTCTTCATTAATATTTTTTTAGGTATCTTAATAAAATTCCACTTGTAGCATATAGTCAAGTGATAGAGGATTATGCTCTTGTCTCTTTGAGATAATCAAAAACCTAGACCCACTTGATTTTATGCTTTACTAGGGACTTTCGAAATGAACAAGTGTGCTTGATGTGTTTGGGAGAAAACAACATTGGATAGGAAAGTATTATGTTTTCTCCTTGAGGCAAAATTAGAAATCTAGACTCCTCTTATTTCCAATCCATGATTTTTAATTTCATCCTTTAGATGGGCCTATTGGTTGAGGTAAAAAGCTCTTGGGAATGACCCCCATGAGAACAAGGTGTTAACCCACCACTCCAACTCATGTTAATCAAATTTTCTTCTTGAGGTTAAAGCCTCAAAAGTTGGATAACATTTGATCTTATACTCATCTCTCACCTAACACATCAGTAGGGCCTCACGATCTAAATCACATTTATGTGACTACATGTGCCAAGGTGTTTTGTGGGGCTATATGCCTAAATCGTGCTTTTGTGGACACAAAGAGTGTGTTCGAACAGAGACCCTTACTAAAATCCATTAAATAGAAGCTACCCGGTTCACCCCCGAAAGTTTGATAATCCAAGTGAAAGGAGGATAGTAACCTCCCCAACACACTCGACATATCATGCCTTACTAAGTGTTTGGAGTCAGATATTATGACATCATGACTGGAGCCATTGTGTGTTTGGTGATGAATATATTTTGATTATCTCTTGAAGTGTGCCAAAGTCAGTGAGCGGGGATTTTCATACTCAACCAACTCCTTAGGGTAGAAAGTGTGCTTTACTTTTTACAACATCAAATCTTTCCCAAAACAAATGCACTTCAAAAACATTGTCAGCATCGTGGCTACTATTGCTTGTCTCCCGCAAGGTTTCTTTGTCCCTTGATGGATTATTTTCAGACATGTGCCTACATTAGATTTTTGAATGGTTGAAAGTGAGTCCTTTTCCACTAAAGAGATCAAACCAACAAGAACATCCAAAATCCAATTTTGCAAATCTGTTAACATTGTCTGTCACAATCACCATCCTTTTAAGACACGACCGATTTCATGAAACACAAGAAAACAAAGCTACCAATCGCTCATGTTTACCAAGAGAAGAAAGTTGCAGAACATAATCTTAAAGATCATCAACCCACCTTAACATCAATCAAGGAAGAGGCCAAGTATCAAGAAAAAATTGATATAGTAACCTAAAACATAAAGATTGTGCAATTTGGAGCATGTTTCCAAATTAATCATTATTTTGTTACCCTTGAAAGTGAAGACTAGTTTTCTTATTGTACACCATATCCTTTTGAATCTCATGAAATTGTCTCAACATCCTTGCATCCTTGCATCATATATCATCCTTTAGAAGCATTTGCATCATCCCCTTAGATAGTCTCACTTAGGTCAAACCCATCATCCTTAATCCAAAATCCCCTCCCCAAAAAAAAAAGAATCCAAGTCCAAAGAACCAATCCAACCACCCAAAATCTCCACCTAATGCCATATCCTTTTTGAGTTCCTCGCATCCTTATCCTAAATCAAACCCATCCTATAGCTTCACCCTTTGACTAATCATTGTCTAGGGTAGCTCGTACTTGGATTTGTAAGCCTCATCATCTTGATCCAAAGATTGGATTGCATTGACAATAATCCTATCTTTCGAAGATCATAAGTCTATCTAAGGTTGACAATCCCATCCAAATTGATCCTACACCAGGAAGAACCAACTCATTCCCATTTAGCACTAGGTAATCCTTAGCTCTTAGGACATCCCCATCACCCTAATCCAATCACCATCCAAACATCCTTTAGCTCATCTAGGTTCATCCTAAGTCTTGCACCTATCCCTAACTATCCATAGGTTCTTCCTATCCCCATCTGTAGGTCTTTTTAGAAGCATCTTACATTCATCCATCATCTGCTTCTTCATTTCTTCATCTTAGGACTTTCATTTTTCATGCCTACCGAGATGCAATCCAAGAAGAGAACGAATATGGACCCCAACCTCGCCACTAGTTCATCTGATCCTGACGATCCCAACAATGCAATGGTAACATACGACCCACAACCAAAAAAAATTGAGAACGTGTGGACGGATCCAACTAAAGAACCTACCATGAATTATGTGGAAGCGTTTAAGAGCCACCTTGGACATGCATAAATGTTTAGTGCAATCATAGCTCAAAATCATCTTGCCATCTTGGAAAACTATGTGCAAGAGGGTACTCCCATTCTGCCACACCTTCAACCCTTCAATCCCACAAGACCCATACACATCCCTGCTGACACCTACCTCACTGTCATCCAACAAATCATTAACCCCAGCTTACAACTATCCCAGGCGACCTTTCCTATCCCTCATCTCTTGCAATCTAGCTCCACAAACCCGACAGTGCAAACAACGACACAATCCACTCCCTTCTCCATCATGAGAGCACCACTCTGACCTGCCACATCTCAAGCTACCACACATGCACAAAACTCTAGACAAGCACCAAATCCACCTCCCACCCAAAGTTCCATACAAATAATACATCCACCTTTCATGACCTAAGCCTCCATATCAACACCACTCTTCTAGGGGGCAATGCAAGTGCCTCCCTCTACCTCTCAAAAAATATTCAACCAAGCTCCCCTTCCATCCAACACCCATCTAACTGTTGCACATGTATCTCTCCCACCTGTCATCACCAACATGCAAGTCCAACAACTTGCCTTTACAAAAAAGATGCCATTCACAGGACCCTCCAACCAACCCCCCAAATTGTGAATCCCCACCAGCATAGCCTCATTTGTAAATGCCTCCACATCTCAATACGGTTCAAGGACTAGATCTTTTTGGGGCTCTAATTAGGCATAAATGAATGCCTTAGGAATACAAATGCAGTCCCACATCTATAATCCTATGATCATATGACCTGTTGTCCAATTCGCAACATAAGCACCACAACTTCCTCCAGCTGCATCTCTCCCCACATTCACCAACTATATATCCATGTCACCCACTACTTCTCAAACCATCCCACCACCACATCTGCAAAGTTCCTCTCATTTCTCTAGATATCTCGAACAACCACCTCCTACCACCAAGATCCAAGCAACCATTTTGTTGCTCAGTAATGTAGGAATGTACCCTACCTACATTCGCCAAACACAAGGCCAATCACACCAGCAATCCAAACCATTTCACCAACCTCCTCCACAACAACAATACTTCCCTGCACAATAGAACATCCACCCATTTAGTAAAAATATCCCTTCATTCTCCAACAACAACAAGAAATTCCATACTCAGCATAGCAATATGTCATTGCATCTCAGGAACAATACATTTCCCAACCACCACCTTAGAATACATTCTTGTCTACCTACATAGAAGGGAAATCCCCCTATTCAATCCCATAGTATCCCCCACAAAACCATCCATATTCTCCTGCACCATTAGACCCCTTCCCAATGGGAGTACCCACTCCAACACCTGTTAATTCGAAATGGGAGGAAATGAAGAATGCTCTCAAGGAGCTTAGAGCTAGAATAGAAAGAAAGACTTTCAAATTCAAAGAGTTTTTTCACTATCCTTTTGAAAGATCTATCACAGTAGTTCCCTTCCCCAAGCATTTCAAGACACCTAAATTTGACAAATATCAAGGGAAGAGAGATCTAGTTAGCCAAGTTAAAGAATTTTGAATGGCTTGCCAAGATGTGGCTTATAGTGACAACTTCCTCATGTGCCTCTTTCCCAAGAGCTTGAGAGGAACCGCTATCGAGTGGTTCTATAAAATACCCTATGGATCAATCACAACCTTTGAGAAACTTTATAAGAAGTTTGTAGCGCAATATACCAACAATATTGAAAATGAGTTTTCTTTGTTGGACTTATGCAATTCAAAACAAAAGTGAGGTGAGAACCTGGCTGACTATCTACAAAGATGAAAAAACCTCACCATGAGCCTATCATACCAACTGCCAGAAAAGCATCTCACCAAAATATTTATTGATAATTGTATCATCAAAAATTGGAAGCACTTCCATTTTGGACTGATTTAGCCCTCCGAGTAAGTGGTTTGGGGTCATGTCAAATGCCTTGAATGGGTCTTTGACTTGGATCTAGTTTTTTCCCTGTCCTACCATGTTTTCCACTTCTTTCCTACCTATTTCTAGTATCTTGTTCTGAGATTTTGAGGTTCTTGACCTCAGGGTCAAGATCAACCTTCTGGGTCAGGGTTGACGACCTCGACCCTAACCCAGGGTCTAAATTCAAATTCCAAAGATTTCCGTATGATGGGGTTTGGAAAGAATTCTTTCCCACTTGCGCGTCGGCTGCTTCAGACTTCAAAATGGTGACTCTTAAAAGAAATTTAATATAGGTCCACTTCTAAGGGTATGAACCTAATGGGAATTTATTTCTCATATGTCGGCCTCTCTAGAAGTTGGTGTCCTAGACTAGTATATAAGGAAGCATTCTCTCTCATTTTAAGGAGAAAGAAGGATAAAAGAAAAGGAAAGAAAAGGGATAATCATCTATGCATAATTTATCGAAGTAATCATCTATTTTCAAGCATTCAAGCATTCGAGCATTCAAGTATTCAAGCATTCAAGATTCAATTCATCAAGGAGATCCATTGGTAGCCATTGATAGATTCAAGCTCTATGGAGCCCTCTTATTGAAGATTTCTCCATCCATATCCATTCAAGCTTCTTCCTATTCCCAGATCCATTCAAGATTGGTGTTGAAGATCTAAAGGAAATTGATTTGAGACATCCTATATCCTATAATTTTACATCCATTTGGAGCATCCATACTTGTGGATTCAAGGATTTGAATACTCCACAAGGGTTTCAACATAAGCAAGGTGAATTGTTCTATTTACTTTGTTTATTACTACAATTTCAATTATATTCCAAGGTTAATTCCACAACCGGGGTTTGACCAAGGCAAACCCCTCATCCAAGCAACAAAAACTATTTTTCTTGCAGATGCAGGTGCAGAACAAAAAATTACAAAATATATTTGGATACCCTTTTCGGCAAACTTTCAGGATTTGTGAACAAAATTTTTGTCAGAGCAGTGCAAGTCAAAGTCGACATAAAGGGGCATGATTGTACCCTTGTATTTGGGTCAAGGTCGACCTGGCTCAGAAAAGAAAAAGATTTCTGGGTTTTCTCCATCTCTGTGTTTCCAAGCCAGGGTAGGTTGCAGAATTTCCAAAAACTTAGTTCAAACACTAGAAAATAGTAATTTCCAGATCTGCTATACTTTGAGGTTAGTATTTGTCTTCAATTCATTTTAATTAAGATTTTAATACTTTCTTCCAAAATGGAATGTAAGGTTTTCCCCTTTCTTCTTATTACTAATTGATTCATTCATTTATGCATTGACCATTTTCTTGTGGTTAATCAATTTGGATCTTTCCTTTGGGAATTTGGGGTTAAGAAGAGAATCTTACCTTCCCCAATTCTTTTATATGTAAAGGATATTATTTACATGTTGGTGAACACACATCAAATCACAACCAATACCAATCATAATCATCATCATTTATTCTTTACAATAATATGCATCCGAAGTTATCCCACTTCATGTGTATGAATTGCATACAAACCTATTAGGAGATCAAGGGAAAAGGCATGGATATTGAGTGAGGCCTCTTGAATGATAGTACAATCAGGAATTAAAAATAAATCTCACAAGATAAGGCTAGTAATGATCGGCCTCGTTACAGGAATAAGAACAAGAACACAATTACAGATGGAGCCACTGACACCAAACATGTCCAAATTGTTGTGGCTGGTCCCACACCACCTACTCCTTCCCATTATCAACCAACACCATCCTACCAATAGCCCACACAACATTGTCAAAATCAAGCCAATCAAACCAATGCCATATCAATCACCCAAGGTCAGAACAAGCCCCGTGTCCAAAATAATTAAAAACACACATTCACTCCTCTCGGTGAACCTTTGGATGTAATCTTCCACTGAATGGCTAGTGCCAACCTGATTGTATCCTGAGACCCATCCATTCGATGAATCAACCCCCAAGCCAACATGGTACAAGGACAACAAGTATTGTGATTATCACCGTGTTAAGGACATGCCACCGTGAAATGCATGAAACTCAAACATTGTGTCCAAGATCTCATCGATAAAAAGGAGATCACAGTCAATGTGCCTACCCAAGCGTCACCCAACGCTAACCTATAAATCTATCAAAATATGTTTCCTCAACACAACACTGGAAAGAACACAACCAATCCACCACCCTATAACCAAGGCAAAGGAAAGAAAGGCAACCATGCTGATAAGAAATACTATACAACTACCTATATCAATTACGATAAGTTTTTCAGTTGTATCTCCTAGGTTGAACCCACTGTGAACATCATCCATGTCAAGGGGGAAGATAGTTAGTTTGTAGTCACCACATGCAAAGGCATGATATCTATTGATGGTGCTAATCCAATGCCCACATTCAATGTGTAGTACAACCTCCTAGAACACCTTGGGAATACACTTGCCCAAATCTCCATCCTTGACATGCTCCGTACCTCACCCATCCATCAAGAAATCCTTAACAAATCCCTCCAAGAGGCATGTGTACCCACATAAATTAACACCATCCAGTTTGAGAGCCTCGTGAGGCATCTCTCTGGATCCTATGCCCTCTCCTTCAAACATCCAACATGCCATCTATAGAACTTTATCACAATCTCCCAATTTGTATTGTTGTCATGGTAAATGACATTGTCATCAAAGGGATCATGATAGATAATGGTTCGGCCCTTAATTTGTGTACATTGAAATTTATCCAACAAGTATAATAAATAGAGGCCGATATATCACATGAGGTCATTACCATCAAGGCCTATGATAATATGGAATGTACCTTAGAAGGTACTATTTTGTTTCCTATCAAGCTGGGCCCAACAATCCAAGAGACTGTCTACCAAGTTATTGATCTTGACCTCCCATACAACATCTTCCTTAGCTGACCATGGATTCACTACATCAAAGTTGTCTCATCCACCTACCATCAGTGCATAAAATTTTCATATCAAGGCACTGAAATCACCATCCACATTGATCCCCAACCCTTTGCATATTGCCATATGTTAGAAGCATCATTTCCCCACTACACCCACTATCCTAACATCGACATTAGCACTTTAGCTGCCAAATCATCTTGATCCCACTACAATCTAGAGACGATCCTCACATCCACTCTCTCCTCTGCCAAGCTCAACAATAGGGGTTGCAATGAATACATCATGTTTGATGATTTCACAGTAGGGACCCTAATGCTTGATCCACATACCAAAGGGTGCCCATGCCACCAGATCACACTCCCTCAAGCAGTGCCAGAAGTCAAGCAAATGGGTCCATCAACTTTCATCTCAAATGGCATCCTGAATAATGAAGAGATGGACCCTGATCTCAATAGGTGGTTGTATAAGGATTCCCCACCTCCTGACACTAAGATCCTTGGGTACTTGAAGGATAAATACCTTGCATCATACAAATGAGCCACAAAATAATGGAACTATCAAGGTGGTGGTCTAGGACCCAAAGAAGGTGGCTACAAAGATCCAATGGAAATCTCACAAAATACAAGACATTGAGGCCTTAGATTTAACGCCCCTCACCTGCATATACAAGGACCCAATACCACAACTAGGGGCATGAACGAGCCCAAGGTTACCCATTTGAATATTGAGGAAGAACTTGTGGAAGTTGAAGACATTCATGAAGAGGAAGAAAATAAATCCCACGATGATATATTCGACGATGAAACCTTTCTAGGAAATTGTGTCCTCCGCCAACTCACCATCAACCTAATCAACCTTCCCCTCATCCATCCTAAACTCATAGAATGAGACCAATCAAGCATTGCACACATCAATGAGTTCCAAAGTGAGGAAGCGCTCCTAAGATTCATGGGTGCATCAGATCAACAACCAGACTGGGGACACAATTTAGCATATGTCTACAAACTTGACCCTAAGGGATACTTTAGAGAAGAGGAGGTCTTTAGCTGCACAAGTAAAAATAAAAAAGAAAATAACGAGTCCTCTCGTGAAAACCCTCTGGAGCACATTCCAACTCTAAAAAGTAAAAACAAAGGGTGTATCTTCTAGTGAAAACCTCGTTGAGGTACTAGAAAATGAAGACTTGCCTCTTTCTCCCATGCATGACTACAGATCAGGGTAGTCCTCCATCCTCATCGAAGACACCAAGCCGGTCAAATTGGGAACTAAGAAGTGTCCAAGGATCACATACATCACAACATCCCTGATTGAAGGTGAAGAGGCAACGTTTACAACACTCAGACTCCAAGAAGTAACTATAAATTTGACATGGTCATATTCTCACATGCCTAGGTTGGATCCAAACTTAGTTGTTCATCACCTTGTAGTGGACCCAAATGCAAAGCTAGTTAAACAAAAGCTTCGTAAGATGCATCCCAAAGTAGCTCTGTTAGTCAAAGAAGAACTTGAAAAGCTCCTTCAAGAAAAAAATCATTAGAGCTATTGATTATTCATAGTGGATCTCTACCATGGTACCTGTGACCAAGCCATCAGGGGAAATCAGGATTTGCACAGATTTTAGAGACCTAAATGAAGCATGCCCAAAGGATGATTTCCCCTGGGGTGACCCCACAATAGTGGGTTACATTTTTTTAGACATGCTGATTTTTGCTGAAATAACACATTTTTAATAAAATATGATGACTTAAGCCTTGAGAGGTTCCATTTGAAGGAATTAATTACAAATGGTTATATCAAACCCTCTTAGATAAAAAAAATATTGATATAACATCTATACTCCTCATTCATATCTACAATGGAGTCTCCTTCGCACCTATTAAAATGCTAACAAAAAATCACTTTGACTTATCTTTTGGTAGATGAAATGAATCCATTTGAAAAAACTATCTATGTATTAAGGTACTACTAAGAAAAATCTTTCCAATGATTATAATGTTAATATATATTTAGTTTATTATGACTTTGTATTTTGAGTTTTACTAAACATATATATTTCACCATATGTCTACCTCTATGTTTGATGCTTATGGAAAAACAGTAAATGAGAGAAAAAAAAATCTAAAAAATATCTATGCCCTAGGAATTGAAGTTCTCTTTCTATCCAAAAAAAGAAAAATGAAATTGGACAAATACATGACAAGTTATAAGCTATGTAGTCAAGGTATGTCAAAATTATGGTTTAGTCAACTTCAAACGTTAATAAAATATGCAATAATCATGATAATATTGTAAAACCAATTTCATGCCCTCCATATGGATGTTACAAAACTAAATTCGAAAGAATCACATTCATATATATTTTAGAAAAGAAGTTATGCTCTATGAAAACAATGCAACTCTTTGAAAATGACATTTTTAGCAACATACCAATTTTCGTGGGAGAAAGAAAATAGCATTAAAATCAATTCAAAAATAAAAAAAAAAAATATATTTAGAATCTAGATATAAAATCTTAAAAGACTCTAATTTAATTCATTTTCTAATTTCAAACGGTTTAACGACAATATGCATTTGAATCTGAATTTTTTTTCCAAAATGTAGAGTTAAGTGTCCATTCAGGCAAAAAAGTGTAACCCACTATTGTGGGTTCACCCCCTGCTGAACATAGACATGATCGTTGATCTCACAGATGGTCACAAGATGTTGTCACTCATTGACGGCTTCTCAGGATACAATCAAATATGTATAGTAGAGGAGGACCAACACAAAACAAAGTTCACAACACCATGGGGCACCTTTTGTTACAATATGATGCCATTCGGGCTAAAGAATGTAAGAGCCACATATCAAAGAGCAATGACAACCATATTCCATGATATGATACACAAAATAATTGAACATTATGTGGATGACATCCTAACCAAATCAAAGATGCGGTTGAAACACCTTGACATCCTAGAGCGTGTGTTCGACTATCTACATCACTATGGCTTGAAAGTAAACCCCGAGAAGTGTCTCTTCGACGTAACATCGAGTAAGCTATTGGGATTCATTGTATCATGGTGAGGCATCAAGATTGATCCTAAGAAAGTCAAGGCCATAATGGACAGGCCTCCTCCCTAAACACTCTGGCAACTAAGGAACCTACAAGGAAAACTACAATCGATTCGAAGATTCATATCCCAACTTGCTGACAAATATCAACCATTCACACATCTGTGCTCACCATCAAGCCGGTGGCCAAGGACGTATTGTACGCATTAGAGATGAAACATGTGAACAATAACATTAGAGCATTGAAAAAGTGAGTTTTGAAAAACTAACGGAATGCGAACCTGGCTATGGCAAAGTGGGGGCAGAACGTGAAGACGTAATAGGAGTATTGGCTAAATAGCCAACTAAAATGTAAAATATATAAAGGGAGTTTAAAAAAAATACTAAGTGTCCCCCTTGGTAAGATATACGCTTTAGTTTTTTGTTTAGACGTTTCCTCTAAAAAACAAACTAAAATGTATATCTTACTAAGGGGGCGCTTAGTTTTTTTTTTCAAACTCCCTTTATATATTTTACATTTTAGTTTGTTGGATAGCCATTAACTACACGACCTGACCATTGGGCGGGGATTTCGACAACACAGGTTGTACCGAGTAGTAGATTAATACAATATTTTCTTCGTAAGTAGGAGGCCTTTTTTTTTCGAATTATGGTTTTATGCTAGTGTATTTAGGGTGGGACAACAAAATTCTTCCACTAATTTAGAACTTTTTTTACTCGTATATCAATCATCTAAAATTTTTAAATTTTCTCTCAATATTTTATTATTGAGCACTAGTAGCCTAAACATGTTCTAATAGCTATGCACTTTTTGTGTGCCCAACCCTTCGATTAGTAATTTTAAAGGAGCCAAAAAAATGATAATTAAAAGCCTATTAATAAGTTTCACATGTACCAATAGTCCATCATTTTTTAGCTTTTTGGTTCATAATTGAGTCATTTATGCACCACTATTGGGACTTTTTACACAACTATAAACATTTGTGGGTAAGTACTAGCAATTTTGAGTGCAATATTATTGGGGCATCTTTAAATAAGTATAGGCCAACACTTTGAAATGACCATTTTTAAATTTAACGCTTAAAAATTATCATTTTTTATAAATATAAATAGTAAAATCAAGGATGTTGAGCCATACACTAAAAAAATTATTGTTACTACCCATAATTTATAAAATATTTCTTAAATAATTAAAGTATTACAGTGACCCTTTCATATTAAACTCCACCAGCTCAATGAAGTCAATGAATATGATGGAGTATTCGTTTCCATATCACACGTACGACCGTGCTATCTGCCAAATGAAGACATGGACGTGCCGCCTCCACCCAATAAGGCCCGCTTGATAACTTTTCAGGCTCAAAAGCCCACAACTGGCATTTCTAGATCTCTCCTCCACATTCTAGACATTCCCCACCAAATATTTATGTGAATAGATATTTATGTGGGTCCCGCTGACAATGCAAAAGACGCTTCAATGTTAGCAGTGAGAAAGTTGTGGGGATAATGCCACCGAGATATCTTCTAGTGTTCTCGTGATTTGAGGAAAAAAAATCTGTCCACTAATAAGTTATTTTATTGGCGGTCTATTAGACAGCCTTTCTTTAATGTAATTTTATTTATATATATAAATTTTTTTTAAGGAGTTGAGCATCTTATATGTTTCAATTATTGTGTGTGGGTGCACACACATGTTTGAGAATAAAAAATGATCCGGATATCATTTGATTTAAAACACGACTATTTTTTCTCTACCTATAACTCTCATGATAATCAAGTTGTTGTTAACAAGGAGTTGGTCTCACAATTTTCATGTGTAAAGTTATTTTTAATAATCTAAATGATGCTCAACAAGGGGTTGTATCTTTAGGGATTTACTCAAAAAGAATTATTGTCTAAGTTAATTTTTCTCTCGGCTACAAGTCAAGGCTAAGAAGAACTTAAAGATTAATTTTCACATTCAATAAATCAAATTACAAGTTAGCATTTTGTTCAATAAAAGAAAAGTGGTCATGGTACAGGGTCTAAGGTCTTCTTTTCAACATTGATGGATTTATAGGTATCTCATACCAGTTATAGCTAGTTGGAATAGTTCGGCAACAGTGATGGAGAAGTAGTCAGTTTCAAGTTCACATAAGTTGTAATTGTCTTGACATAGAAAGCCTTTTTTGACATGCAAAGCATTGTATCTCGCAACTTTGTAATTTGTTGTGTTGTCTTTGTAAGTTGTTGTATAGTTGTAAAGTCATGTAATTCACAACTATTTTGCCTTTGCAAATTGTTAGATAGTTGTAAAGCCATGTATTTTGTAAGTTTGTAAGTAATCTTCTAATTGCTTCTAGATTTGATTGTGTTAATATTTTTTATGCTCTCTATCATTCATCTTGATGATGGATCACAAAGTGTGATCCGAAACATTGATGCAAAAAATATTGACATAATCGAATCCAGAAGCAATTAGAAGATTAGTTATGGATTGTGGAAATATACTTGCTCTTAAGTTTGTAATTCTTTGTAAGTTGCCACGTTATACTCTTGGAAGCTTGTTTCTATCTCTCTATTTTATTCTTTTTCCTTATTTCAATGCAAAAAAAATTCTACAAGGAAAAGAACGAAAGAGATTAACATGGGAACAACAAATGCAGGTTTTGGAACAACGAACCCTAAACAGAGCAAACAATGTTATAGAGCACTGGTTTGAGCTACAACTAGTTCCAACAATTCTCTATTTCCAAAGCATTTGGATCTAGAGCTACAAATGGAGGATTTGAGGTTTTTCTCCAATGTATGAACCCCTTTTGAGTGACTAATCTCTCAAAGGAAATAATAATCATAGATAATCACAGTGACTCTTTTGAGACCACATTAGTAGAAGAAATGTAGTTAAAACATAAGGCCAGGCTAGGGAAAAAGATTTGATGATTAATCCTTGTCAAGAATCAACAACAATGGATGATAACTCTACCCCAACTATAAAGAGAATATCCACGCCCCTAATGATGGAAAGGAAGGAAAAAATGAGGAGCCTACAAAAAATTGTCAAGGTAAAACATTATAATTTCAATTTCCTAATGAGATTGTAAAATGTATAGCAGAAAATCAAGCCAAAACTTCTATTTTATTTTTTTGAGGCAAATCCCTACTGAAGTAGATATTTATAAATGTGCTAAAGATTAATTTGGGGAATAGAGGGTGGAAAATTGAAATAATAAGGGGTTTGGGTAAAGGTTATGTTTCTTGCATATGTTTAGATCTACATAGTATGTCCAAGCAGTATAGTAGTATGGGGTTACATGTGGCCAAGTTTGTTATTTGCAAGCCTGGACCTTTGAATTTCATCCTTGAGATCTTTCTCATTCCCATTATCTTGTGGTTGGAATTTCCCTTCTTAAACTTAGCCTCCAGAACATATCTTAAAGATATTGTGGCTTCACTTGGCGAGGTCATTTGGTGAAAATAGAGTTTTGATAAATTTTCCAGTTTAAGAGTCCACCCAAGAGAGTGTGTTGAGGTTGATTTGAACAAACCCTTGCTAGAGAATATTAAACTATTTGGTCTTGTGTTTGAACTAGATCAACCAATAATTTATTTGAACAAGTCTAATGCTTTCTTTTTTTGCCAAAAAGAGCTTAATTGATAATAACCTACCAAGAAAGATAAGTCCATGTCTGCTCAATCTCCATTTATGCTAGAAAATCTTGACTCTAAACCATCTCCTCAATCTCCTTAAAAATACTCAAATCCTACTCCTCACTCTTTTTACAACACCCTCTATCTTCTAACAATTCCTTGCTCACTATGACTTCTCCTTTTGGTTCACACTCTTATAAAGATTTCACTATGAATGATGAATGGAGAATTGTTAGAGAGAAGAAAGAACCCTCGTTCACTTCTTTTATATACTGTCAACTAGAGAGCCTACTTGTTGAAAAGACTAGATAACTAAAAGAGGGGCAAATCAGTTATCATAAAATAATTTTCTTAATCTTAATTGGTCTAGAGAATTCTTAAATCAATTAGATAAATAAAATAAATATGAGCATGAAAGCACATATGAACACCATACACAATGAACATCAAATTTTACGTTGAAAACCTAAGATGGGAAAAATGACAGAGAATGTTAATTCTCAATTATGAAACACCGATTAAGGTGATTTTTAAAAAAGGGAGACTCATTGCCAAGTTGTTCATTGCAGGTAGGTTCACTGGCCAACTATCACAACCAATACAAAAATAATTGATTACAAAATAGTCTTACTGTCAAAACATGAAGTGATGGAGTTGCATCTATATATGCATGAAGTTATTTCTAGAACTAAGAGCACAATATCTATCTACAACAGATCTAGTTACGAATCTTCTGCCAACCTCCAACAACCTCTTCACACAAGCTCTACAATATTGTTTGTTGCATCATATCATTATTGTATATCTCTTCACGTTTCTTGCTTTCCACTTGCTTATTTATTCCTTGTTGCATTACTTCATCATCCTTCACATCCCTTTTTTAGATCATACACAACCACCACACTCGAATCCAAAAAGATGCTCTATATATACTCATAACAATAGAAATCTAAAATAGGTTAGCCTAGCATATATGTCAACTTGAACACTTTCTTTTTGAAATATCCGCTAAGGCTCAACACACTAGCACTAAAGTCTTTGTATTTCATCATTACCTTTTTCTAACTTAAGGATGGGTTTGTTTTTTGTTGTAAGTGGGCCATCTATTTTAAATCCTAGCACTTTTAAGTCATTAAGTGTCGACCCTTTTTAATATTTCCTCATCCTAATTTTTATTTCCCTAAGTCAGTGTCCATGGTCATATTGGCATTGCGTATTGTAATGAATTTTAGTGAGCAGTCATAGGTGGTTGTGATTTTATTTGTCATTGATGCAAACATAGTCATACCATATGACTAGAACAATCGATAAGGTCAATATTCAATCGGTAAGAAGGAATCAACTACGTATAATGAGCAGTGTTCAGGAAGAATAGTTACATATGGGGATTTGGTATCAATGATGATTGAGAAGGAATTAAGTGGTGTGGTCTTAGATATTGCATGTACTTGATTTTAAGACATTGTGGTTTCAATTACAACTCATTTAGTTGATAGGTGAGCATACATCACAATGACATAAAAGGCTATAGGTTGAAGACACTATGTTCTTGAGCTATCGGTGGTAGATCTTTGATTGGTGACTGGTATGGATATTGTGGTGAGTATAGATGTTATGGTGACATGTCTTAGTCATTAAGGATTTGATGAGATGTCACTTATATGCTCGAGGCAAGCAATGGGGTGGATTTAAGGTGATACATTAGAGAAGTCAAAATATGCTTGACTACCTTGGAGATATAACTTGCAAATCCTATTTTGGGTCAACACGATCATGATCAAATGTATCTTACATCATGATATGTGTTTTGGTGAGACTTATTTGAGTGGGAAAGTCAAATTTTAGTGAAGGTTAAGGCAGTGATAGCTGTGTATATAACTGGTGCTTCTCTTATTGAAAAGTTTTGTTGTTAATGTTGTAAAAGGATGATTGTATAAAGAGATATTCATGATCGCTAAGGTTGCGATCATAGTTTTGAGTAGAGGCGAATCGAAGAGCAGTAGGGTAAAAGTAAAATTGAGTGTCACCTTTTAAGATAACTCAATTTACTCGGCCTAGTTAAACTCATTAGAGTCTAACATGACCGAGTACATGTAGGTACCATGCAACACCAAATGGTACCTATGTGGTCCAGTAGACTGGGTCAAGTGGTACTCGGCCAAGTAGGACCCGACCGAGTCCATATGATATTTTAAATATAAAAAAACCCCAAGCCCCTCATTTGCACATTAAGGGCCTCAATAGGAATTGACCAACCTCCAAGGGTACTCGGTCCAGTAGGACTCGGTCGATTTCTACTCGGATGAGTTAGACTTGGTTGAGTCTACCTAGGTGGTATGCCATGTTGGCACCTAAACCTCCAAAAACACAAAAAATCCATAAGTTCACACTTGTACTGTTCTATTCTTTGCTTAAAATAGAAAATGTCAAAAAACTAAAAGTACCCTTTTCTAGATCTCGAAACAACAATTATGGACATATAAATTTTATATTGTTTCAACTACACAACTTTGAACAAATTCTCTAAAAACTACATGTAGGTATATTAAGGTTTGAGAAGTCATTGATTCGAAAAATATAAAAATGCTAAATCAATTTAGAAATATTTTAAAATCATATACAACACTAGAGAAGAGAGTCCTCTTCAAAAATATGTAATTTATTTGGATTTTGGTATAGTTTTGATAGGGGAAAAGTGGCGGGAGACAAAAAATGTTGATTTCAAGTAAGTTCGACTTTGAATATTTATAACAGGAAAACTATAGATCGAAAACACTTTTTTTTTTTTTTGGCACTAGCTATACATGTCATCTAAAACATATTCTAAAATTGGAGGAAAAAATAATGTTTTACTTATAATGATTTGGCGGGAAGTAAACTCCCTGATTTGTAGTATAATTTTTAGGAAATAAAAAATAGACCTTAAAAATTAAAAAAACATATTAATTTTTGTTCAATTTTTTTTAAAAAGTTATAGGCATAAAATTCATCCTATTTCACACATTTCATCAGTTTACATCATGTTCAAATTCTCAACAGAAACATGACTTTTATGCCCTTGAAGTTTTACAGTTTTGGTGTTCTTAGCCTTTTCCTTTGTAAAAGGGTGACAACTTATTTTGCTTTTACCCAGTAACAAAGAGAAGAGAGCATATTGGATCTGATAGGAAAACAATGCTATGTCCTAGGTCATTTATTTGTGTCTCTTAATAGTTGCAGCAAGAAAAATCCCTTAACTCGGTGAAATTTAATAAATCCCTTAATCGGGTGAACTCACAGAAAGTGTTTTAAATCCTCTAGCGAGGTAAATCTTAGCAGATCTCAGTGTACTCCTAATAATGTACTAGTCAATCCTAACATGGTGAACCCCCAGAAAGGGTATTTGTAGCTCCTAACATGGCAAACCTTTTTATTGTAGTGAAGGGCTTGTGGGTGTCATCCCTACCATGGTTTTCTCCCTCTAATAGAGGGTTTCCACACAAAAATCATTATATTATGTGTGATGCATGTGCAGATGTTTGAACTTATTTACTTTTATTTCACCATATCAGTTTTATGTTTTTCTATTTGAAAGTTGTTAACGTTAATCAAATTGGTGGTCGAAGTAGTAGGTTTATATGTTTGTACTGATTCAACCCCCTCTCAGTACCCAAGAATTCTAATAATTGGTATTAGAGCACTAGTCGTCTTGGTGATAAGCCTAACAGCTTGAGGGAAAGATCTACAACTATGGAGAATTATAGGTATGAGATGGAATTTGACAATGCACACATTATGATTAATGAGTTGAAGGAAAAGCTGAAGAAGTCACTTGCAAAAATGAGAGAACTTGCTGAGAAGTTAAGTGAAAGCCAAGATTACATTGATCAACTATCTGAAGGCAGTATGTTTGAAGAATCAAAAGAAGCAATTGAAGATGTGATGGATACAAATAAAAAACTCAAAGAAGAAGTGATGAATGTAAAAAGAGAGCTTGAAGGTCAGTATGCTAGAATGTGTGAAGACCTTGAAGGAAAAAGAAAAGATGATGATGCAAGGAAGAGTGCAGAAGATGCCAAGAAAGTTGTTGAGGATGCATTAAAGGAAAGGGAGGAACAATTATTTAGAATATCTCAAGAGAATGCTATCATGCATGAGCACCTTCATGACACAAATGAGGAGAATAAAAAAAAAAGAGTGAAAATGAAATGCTTAGAGAGGAGAATGAGAAATTGAAGAAGGAATTGAAAATTGAGAAAGAAGCAAATCAAAAGCTGAAGCCATGCAAAATATTGATGAATAATTAAAGAGATAGAGAAGACACAAAGACCCTATCGGTCTTGGTTACATAGGTCAAGGAACATTTGAATCTAGAGTGCCATCTAAATATGGATCTAAGGAGCTACAGACATATCATAAGGTATATCCAAGCAATACAGGTAAGAAACCTAACACACCTACTTGTTACAATTATGGATAGCCTAGTCATACCACAAATGTGTGTAGGAGTAAAGTGGTTAATAAATCTTATTCATTTAATTTGGTTATTGCTATAATTTTCATAAGTATGGTCATACTGCTTATGAGTGTAGATCTATATCTAGCCATAGATCTAGTGGTGGTATATTTGATGGATACTATTATGCATGTAACAAATATGGACATAAAGCTAAGGATTGAAAATCTAAAGTGTATGTCCCTAGGTCTCCAGTCAAACCGGTAAGCCCTTATGAAGGAGAAAGACAATTCAATGTCACATGTTCGGTATGTGATAACTATGGTCATCTAGCTATAAATTAAAGAATGATAACATGGGGAGGAAATGTTGGACCTTGAAGGTCAATTGATATGGCATGTTTCTAGTGCCATAGGATCATTCACCTTGCAAGAGATTGTTAGTTTAGATACTGGTCACCCAATCGATTAGAAGATAGAAACATAAAGAATATTGTTAATGTTGAGGAAGTTAGTCAAGAGTTGAAGAAGATTTGGAGAAAGGCAAGAGAGAAATAGGAAGAAGTCAAGAAATTTGAAGAGAATTCACTATCATCTAGTATAGAGGATTCATCTTCAAACTAAGCATATTATTTTCTTAGGGTGAGCAGTTAAAGAAAAATCTTTTATCGATCCCCTAAATATAAGAGTGGTAAGATCTATATACACTTTATGGTGTAAATTTCTATGATATTTGGTTTTACTAAAGACTTGTGGTGAGTAATTATGTGTTGACCACACTGAGATTTCATAGTATATATCCACTTGATACTAGTCATAATTTTTGGACAAGCACCAACTAGAGGATATGTGTTAACCGGTGATATGACACTATTCCTACCATCAAAATGTATTATTTTACCGTTGAGATGCAACGAATATTTTATCAAGGCTAAATAAGAACAAAGTGAGCTCATTTGTCACTTTACTTTCTTATGCACACTTGTGAAATTCTAAAGCGACCTAAAGTGACCGTTGCGAGTGAATTGTAAAATTGTGAGTGGTGAATTGAGATAGCATTCATGAACTTGAACTGGTGAGCTAGAGATAGTTTTTTAGTTTGTGATAACTTTATGGTGCTATTTCTGAATTAAATCATGGCACGAAGAGTGGGTACCTCTATTTTGGTTAATATTGCTGAAGAACTAAGGCTCGTGTACAAGCTACATCCGATGAAGGAAAGAAAGAGTGATTTGATGGGTGCCCTATCTTACATAGCACCTAGAGTTGTATTAGCTAAAGATGTTCAATCATGCATTCACTGAAAACTTGATAAACTTGGAGAAAATGCTATTTATAGTGAATTTGAAGGATTATATGAGAATAATGAATTGAAGGACCAACACAAGCACTTGAAGATGAAGGGTTCGACATACATGGTGGACATACCTAATGCTTTCATCATGAATTGATTTGATATGTTTCGAGCTGAGTTCATGATCAATTTCTATAGTTGGATAGACCAATCAAGATCATGAAGGATATTATTCGTAGAGTTACTAGTTTTTGTTCTACCAATGAGTCAGCTACGCTAAGGTTGATTGTTGCTAATTTGGTTACTCGATTAACCAAATCTAAACTTGACTACCAAGATATGAAGAACAATGACACGTCAACTTGTCCCTGCACTTTTAACTTGAAAATTATACAACAAATAGTTATAGGTCCCTGGTTCCCAGATCTGGAGTTACAGAAGATTCTGACATTCTAGTGATAGTCAAATCTAGATTCAAAGTACCATTCCTTCTATTTCACTTTCAAGGTGCAATTGTTCTTATTCCTTTTCCCTTGCACTCACTTTCATAGATCATATTTGCTTCATGATATCAAATACATCATACATTATATTAGATCTATCATTTACATTTCATTTCTTTGACATTTCCATTAAGGAATTCAAAATCCTACATTGTGTAGATCTCGCATTGCCACCCTTACTCTCTTGATTGTGCTAACATTCATTGTATGAGTGATTTTATATTCTAATGTATGTAATATTTGGATTTAGTAGCCTCTATGTTGCATACCATTTCTTATTATACACAAATTTATTCCAAATATATATATATATATATATATATATATATATATATATATATATATATATATATATATATATATATATATATATTTATAGATACACACACACACACACACACAAAGAATGTTACAAATCACTAGTTCACATTATCTTCAAATTCCTTATGGTTTTGCAGTAATAGGTTTCTGAATGTGAAGATTTTTCTCAAAATGATTATTTGAATGAAAAAGTTGGCTAAAAAGTATAACCCAGTGTGTACTAAAAGTACCTTTATAGGATTAGTTTATCAATATCTAAATCAAAATAAACAAGAAATATGATAATTAGTAAGCTATTCAATGAAAATAATGACAATAAGCATCCTATAACTTTGTATTTAAGTATGCTAATGCAAGTCTCTCAGCAAGCTTCCATTAGTGATGACCTTAAAATAAAAATGAAGCTAAATGATAATGAATTCAAGCCTATTTTACTCAAAACAATGCTCAGATTATGCTAAAATTCCTTTCTAGCTAAAATTATCAATAACTTGGATGCAATTCTCAAATATGTGGATCCATTCTCCTAATTTTAGCCTTTCTTTTATAGATTTTTGCAAGCATAGGGGGTGGAGTTACTTTGATCATGGTTGAATTAAGGTTTAGTCCATGGTTTCAATTATGGGGACAATTTAAAAGGTTTTTCCTCAAAGATTGGCACAATGAGAAAAAATGAGTGGTCAAGATGCTCTCACCTTATGAGTGATTGAGATTCAATTTTGGTTTGATCCATGTGATTCCAATCCTTAATTCCTATTGGTTGAGGTAATTTCCTCCCATGTGGCGGGTGAGGGAAATTGGGAATTAATTAAATAAATTTAATTGATTTCTTTAGCCATGTGTACCCCTTGAATGGGTTGAATTGATTTGCAATTGAACTATACAATTAATTAGATTAATTACATAATTAATTGATTTATCTTGATTTATTTGATTTTAATTAATTTATTGGCTTTTGATTTTTAATTAATGTTGGATTTTAGCTTGATTACAATTAATGCTTTGATTTTTTCTTAGTTTTCTCACTTGATTTGATCTTGACTATTTTTAGGTGATTACAAATGCCCCTCTTTGAATCAATGTGTGAAGCGCATTGGTTCAAAGAATGTCTGATATCCTGCTGTAATTTCCTCATTTCTTATTTGATTTCAATGATAGATGAACATTCTCTGATGAATTTCTGATTGATTGATAGTCTTGATGGTCATTTTGATGATGGATCTGTTAATATGATTTAGAACAACAGAGAGGGGGGGTGAATCATTTGTTCTCAGGTCCAATCAAACTTTTAAACACTTTAACAAGTCATATCTAATAATCAACACCACTCAGTCATTACAGAATGTATACCAGAAATATATAACAGTGCAGTCCACTATCCAACAATATTTAACTTGCAAAACATAGAAATGTTCAAACCAAAACATTCACACAAGTATTGACACTAGGATTTATAGTGGAAACCCAATTTGGGAAAAATCACTTTGTAACATGTTACTGATATTTTCACTCTTCTAAAGTGAGCTTTGTGAAAAGCCAACCCTGTCAAAGGTTTACAAACACACTACTAGGTGTGACCCTGTTAAAGGATCTCAACCACCCTGTTAGGAGTGCACCTTGTTAGAGGACTTAAGTACATTCCATTAGAATGCAACCTTGATTAAAGGATTTATAAAATGACTATTAGGTCAACCTTGATTAAAGGATTTTAATTGATACTATGGTTAGAAAGTAACAACAGTGTTTGATCTGAAAACATACAACTCACTTTGCAAATAACAGATCCAATTCTTACATATATGTTGGCTTACTGACTGATTTCCTTTTCCATCTCCATCACCGATCTGCTTGGAAATACCTTCAAGTAATCACAACTCTGATCAACTCCTTCACCTTCAGCCTTTCTATTTTTTCAGTTAATAACATCAACAACTCCAACATCTTTCAACCTCACACTTAGGTTTACCTTAATACCTCTTTGATAGGTAGATCCATATTTTGCTGCTTAATCTCCTCTGTAGATATTAGGGTTAGGTCAGATTCATTAAATCCTTCCAAAATTATGCTCTTCATCCATCCTTCTAGAAACATCTTTAATCTCTTTATTTGAATCATAATAAAATGGTTTACTATGCATTAAATGCTCCATACAGTCAATTAATAAAGTCAACACGATTTACATAATCCAAGAATTCAACTATGTTGGCTAGGAATTTGAATTCTTCCTCAAATGTAAATTACTAATGCTCAGTCAATACTATGTTCAATTCCTTGGTCATCACTGCGTAGCTCGATCATCTCTTTAAAAATGTTTCCCTTGGCTAATACTGTCTCCCTTGGCAATACACTGATGTTTGGTCAACATGAATTTATTCGGCATACATTGGCTCAGTTGACACTAACATCACTCAGATCAAACTATATTTCTTCACTTTTCTCTCGGTTAAGCCTACTTGTTTAGTCTTGCTTCTTACTTAGATAAACAATACATAATCTTATCATTGTGCAACATAATCAAGTACTCATTGAAGTATCAAATAACTCAACCTTTCTCTAGGTTCTATTGTTATCACCCTTTCCCTAATCCTTCTCATCAACTGATAGATATAGTACTTTCTTAGATAGCAACAATCTTACCAGATAACGTTTGACATCAATGACAATACAACAATTGCTTCAATTTCAGTTTCCAACAATCTCCCTCATTGGCATTGATGGAAACACCATATGAATAACACATGAATCACCAACCAATCCAAAACTTGTCTTTACATCAGAAACATTTGTAATATCCTTAGCTTCATTCTGATTCTAAATCTCATAGCCTAGCTTGCTTGACCATCCACACAGTTACTCCCTCTGAATCTTTTTTGTGTCTCTCTTCCTTTGATTCTCTGAATGATTTCATCTTTATGTGTTTTCATGTCTGAATCTCTTCCATTTTGACAATAATGCCAAAGCAACATCTAAAACTTGCATCTTTTAGATGTAGATGTCATCTTGTCAATCTAGTAACAATATTTCTCCCTCTATCATCTTGCTTATGGCTGATTATAGCTTCTGAACTTTTCACAACTCTAGGCAGTTCCTAAAGTGTGACCTTTTCTACATCAATTTGTCAGATTATATTTGCAACACATTTGATGTAGTGCTTGTTGGAAAGTTGGATATACTAGTGTATATGAATTGATATAGTGTTGTCATTATGGCAACAAAGTCATACAGTAGTTTGGAGTCAGTGCACTTGATGAAAAGATCAAAATTCGGTTAAGTGTTGAAGACTGGATAGTGTACAGAGTTCCTGAAGCTCAGAGCATCAGTGCACGTGTGTATGGATGAATTATGGTATGCGTCTTGGAAGTTAAGTTGGTTAGACTATATTCATGCTTATTCTATGAGTGCATAATTAGATATGCAAGGATGAGAAAGTTACAGTCAGTTCAAGTTGCACAGCCAGTGTGTGCCAGTGAAGAACAGAGCATGGAGCTGACAGTTAGTATTTTGGTTTGCGGTTATAATGTAATGTTGTAAAGGCTATGTGCCCATTGTATTTAGGTTTCTGACATGTTTATATGTTTAATTGTAAGGACACTTAAGCCAATTCATTTGGAAGTTTTGTTTGTAATTAGTTTTAGGGCCGACCTAGTTGTTTATTTTGTATGAGCATATAAATATAAGATGCACCCATTGTATTATGTATGGAAGTTGATATAGAGTTGTGAGAAGCAGAGCAGAAGTATGTGAAGACAACATAAGATGTATTAGAGCTTTTCTAGACATCAAAGCATCATCACATCAAAGGAACTGATTTGACAAGTAATATCATAGTGACAGTTCATCCAACAGATATAGTGTGTATTTGAGGTTAGAAGGTTGTAGCCTTCACCATTTGAGCAGTGAGCTCTAGGATAGTGAGTCCACTCCCATAACATGGATTATTGTAAAAGACTCCTAAGAAGGTCCAACCCTTAACAAGGTCTACTATACTTAAAGCATTGTAAAGCTACTCCTAACAAGGTAAAGGATCTTCTAACAAGGATCACAAAACACTAGTGCAGAATATTAGTGGGTATCAATTCCCACTGGGGTTTTTACCTATTTGGGTTTCCCCATAACCATATTGGTGTCATGTGTTGATTTCATGTTTCATGTTTATGTGAAATTTTAATTTAGTACTTAAGCATTTAAAGTTTAGTATAAAGATTAAAGTGAAAAGTTAAAATATAGTGAACACTGATTCACCCCCCCTCTCAGTGTTCCCATTCCTAACAATTGGTATCAGAGCTCTAGTCCTCAAAAAAGAAGTTTAACCACTTGAGGAGATCATGGAAAAATTAGAAATGAAACATCTAAAGAAAAATCTTGAAGCCGCTCTTGAAGACCTGGACAAATTTGAAAGAGAAATTGAAGAACTAGAAGAAAAATTCAGTGATGCTCAATTAGTTATCAAAAAGCTAAGAAGGGATCTGAAAGAATGATCTAACAGTGATCTAGGAGCAAAAGTCAAGAAACTGAATGAAGAAAATGCATCTATGAAAGAACTACTTGAAGAGTTCGATGATAAGCTAATCAATAATCAGAAAGTCTACAATGAACATGTCAAGGAAAACCTTCAACTCAATGAGGAATTAAGGGAAGCCAATTTGGAAATCTTGGAGCTAAGGAATAGCAAAGAAAGATTGGAGTCTGAATTGAAAGAAGCAAAGAATCACATTGACAAATTGCACACCAGGTCTGATTTGATAGAATCTTAGTTGTATGCAAGAAGAGCCAAAGGAGACACTAGCTGTATTGGATACAATGAAGCACAAAATTAGATTAACAACATGCGAGCAAGAAAGGAGATACAAAAAGACTCTACTAATACTGAGAAGACTGAAGATCAAACCAAAGACAATGGTGGTCCTCCTAAGAATGAGCACAAGCCTAGAGAATGTACTTGTTTTGCATGTAACAAGCATGGACACATTGCAAGGAACTATACAGAGGTAAGACCTTTTAATGGTTACTGTTATTCATACAATAGATTTGGTCATAGAGCTATGAATTGCAAGACTAGTAAGAAGAACAAGATTCTGCATGATCAAAGAAATAAGAATTAGATAAATATAAGAAGTTCTCAGAATGTTACATGTTAGATATGTAACTATAATGGTCACTCAACAAAAAAATATAAAATGGTGACTCATGTCAATGCACCAAGGAATATAAGACCTCCAATCATTTGTCACTCTTGTAAGAAGGCTGGACATATCTCAAAGTTCTGTAGATCAAGGACACAAGGTCAGGAAAGCCCTAAAAAGGTCAAAGAACTAGTATTGGATCCTGAAGGAGAAGTCAAGTTTGTGAAAGCCTTAGAGGATGTGAGCTTGATTTGGATAGAAAGAAAGAAGGACAAAGTTGATGAGAATGTATTGGATGCATCTATAGTGGACACACCCGCTACATCTAGATGAATGGCCCTTAGGGTCATAGGGGGAGCTAATTTAGCTCTAGACCCTTGCGTGGCTAGTATACTCATTCTTAGAGTATGCGCCTTTGAACTTAAGCTTTTGGAGTGTATAGGAACCTTTGTGCAAGAGCACACATGATGATTGTAAGCAGAACTCGAGTTGGAAATTTTGAAGTGATAACCTGGTTTACGCAACTTGCATTAATGGCAAAATTCTCACTTTAAGTACTCAAAAAGTTGTTTGATCACTCTTTGCATTCAAATTTAGAGCGATTGAAGAGAAGAAAGATCCTTGGAAGTTGTTGTGAAGACTTGGAGATTGATCTATCAGTGTTTGCAGTACATTTGGTTAGTTGCAGAAACCCTAGTTTATTGCGCCAATTTGGAAGCCTTCAGACTACCTCGGAGTTTAGTTAGAAAGCGATTAACAAGTAAGTCATGGCCACTCCCATAGTTTTTGATGTTGCTGAGAAGAAGAGATACATATTCAAGAAGCACCCATTTAGATCAACCCTAGATGATTTAGAGGGAGTTTTCTCCCACACACCTATGGGCGTCATGCATGTGGAAGACATTAGGGCATATATCTACTACAAGAAAGAACCAGTTGGGTTGGATAGGCTAAGGGCACACATGGATACCGTGTTGAAATCAGATAAAACATTCATGGATGAATATGCTAAATGGAATGATCACCCTATTATTGAGTATGCTATGGGATATGAATTCTATGAGACAAAATGGATAAAGATTTTATTGAGAAAAATTCATGATGATTTGTTCTGGATAGGAGATGTGCTAGTAAGAATCACTAGTGACCAATTACATGAGATGATAGGCCTTTCTAGAACAAGCACCATCCTTCCTATGGGCAAGGATGTCAGAAAGATGGTTGAGAAAACATGTAAGTCAAGGAGTGATAGGCGTGGCATGACAATTGAGCCTATTGAACAAGAAGACATCAAATTGATGTCTATGATACTAGGATATAGGTTTCATCACACCAGTAGGGTGAATAGTGTATTTGTGGGCACTATGCTAGTAGCCATCAGACTTGTGAAGGAAGATGGAGAGTTCAACTTGTGTGAGATCTTGCATGCATAGTTGATTGATAACATCAAGGCTATCAAGCATGACAACACAAAGATATTCAGGTTTGGGTCATTAATCATCTACATGTACCTTCATATAGTTGGAAGAGTTTTAGATATGTATTTGGACAAGTACATACCAACCATGCCATAGATATCCAAAAAAGCATCCACCGAGAGTACATTGAGAGATTATGTCACATTGGAATTGAAGACCTTTAGGGTTAAGATGCAAATGAGATACAAAATTCTAGAGAGCATTGTGGAAAAGTACAAGGATTCAATATGCTTTATGGTTGAAACTGATACAACTTGTATGGAAGCTGTTGAGCCAAGAACTAAGTGGATTCATCCACTTGGCTATGAGGTAGAGGAATAAGTCCTTGAAGCATATGTGCAGGTACTTATATCAGCCCCCAAAGATCCTAATGAACCTAGATGGGGAACATTTGAGGAGAAGACAAGAGAAGTAGATGCAAAGCTAAACAACGCAACAAAAAAAAGAAAGGTTGCTAAAGTAACATAAAAAATATTGAGAATACATGGTGTGTCTCAAGCAGATCTTGACAAAGTAAAAGAAAAAAAGATTGCTTTGGAACTGAAGAGTGCAGATGCAACTAAGGCAAAATCACATGATCCTAAGATGAAGAAGTGAAGATAGAGAAAATTGATGTACAAAAGGATATAACTGATGATACTTCTTATGCGCCCAAGGAAACCATTGACCTTACTACTCCTCTTGAGCATAAGGCAATGCCTAAGAGGAAGAAAGAGGTTGGCACTAGTCATCCATCCTCGAGAGTCACAAGAAATAGAAGGAAACCCAAGCACCTCCTGGAGTAAGCTTCAAACCCAGTCTCAGTGTGCTAAGTTCCAGGATAGTTGATGAGGGTAGAATTGATCAAGTAGGGAAGTTTTATGACAAGTATAGTGAAATTGAAAAGTCAAAGATTAATAGCATGATCATAAAGCACATGATCAAGTTCAAAAGGATAGTCTTGGAACTAAAAACAATGATTCCTGACAAAGTATGTAATATCCTTGAATTCCAAAAGAGACAGGCCATTGAGGAAGATCAACGGATAAGAGAAAAGATTATTGATGATACCCTTCCTATATGTAAGCTAGAAGAAAAGAAATTGCTGTTAGATTTGGTGAAGCCTCACCTCAGAACAAAGACAAGAACTTTGAATATAATGGATAAGAATTATGAGCTAATTGCAAAGGAAATAGAGAAATCCTTTGAGAAGGTTTTTATGAACAAACACATGTATCCACCCACTACACCCACAACTAATGTACCCACAATGGTTACCAAAGCATCAAAGACCTTCAAGGTACATACTACAGGTCCTCAAGATTCAACACCTATAGTGGAAGTACAAACAGAGGCAGACAAATCTACGCCCATGTCAAAATCACTCAAGGACAACACCATTATCATTGATAATGTTGAGATAGCCATGGCGGCTACTGACATAGATTTGGACAAGTTTGAGGAAGCTTTTGTGAGCACACAAGAAGCTGAAATTTTATGTAGCATCACACCTCCCAGTTAGCAAGAAGAGGTATTGATTGAAAATGTAACAGATAAGGAAGAAGAAGATAAGATGGAAGAAAAAGAACAAGAGAAAGATGAAACTTTTGTTGAACTAGCCAAGGTAAAAATAGAAGTGATGGATAACACTCCCATCACTCCCTGCTCAGCATTGTTGTCAAGTTTGACACCTGACACATCCAATTTGGACTCATGGAGAGAAGAAGATCTAATTAAGTTCAGTGTCTTAGCTATGGAGAAGGCAAAGGATAAACAAGGAATGAGGAATCCCCTCCTGGTAGAGTCAGTAAACATTCTAAACAGTTTATTGCCTACAGACAAGAAAGTGTCCAAGGTACACTCGGTTGATGATGTGAGTACAATCATCTCACAGTTCAAAAGTAATTTTTCAAGTCTTGAAGAATCTGCATCCCAAGTTGTAGAAGAAAAGTATCTGAAGAAGAGATTGAATGAGTTGATGAGCAAATTTGCACTAGATTTGAATTCACTCAAGACAGGACAAGCATCTTTAAAAGAATTTGTTGATCAAGGACAAAAATTCATTGTAGACTGCATGGATCGGGATAAGCTTATTATTGCCCATTTTAAGAAAATAAAAGAGGCACAAGCTATGATTGAGTAGGTGAAGAGTTTAGTAATAGACACATCCACTGGTGTAAACATGTGCAAGAATGTCTACCAAGGTCAGTTGGACAAAATTGAGAAGGCAGAGAAAGAGATGGAAAAGATTAGGTCTAGACAGACTCAGTTGAGGAATGCTCTTGCGCCCTCACTAGACATTCTCAATCAGAATATAAAGGAGATTGATGCCACCATGATAACCTATTATCAAGGTCTGAGCAAAGATTTGAAGAAGATGGAGAAGCTTCAATATGCATTATGTACCCATCTCTAGATAGTAAACTCATTGATAACTTTTTGGAAGAAGGAGATCCAAAACCTTAAGATAGCATATCCGAATGTTTTCCCTTAGTGAGTATGTGTAGATATAGTTTTTTGGTACACCTTTGTCATTAATGTCAAAGGGGGAGTTGTGTATAGAATATGGTGTATATATGTATAGGGAGATATAAGATTATGTATAAGAAATGTATAGAAGACAAAAAAAATTTGTGTTAAGGAACAGTTAGCAGCTTGGCCATATTCCTTTGTTGCCATCAATAACAAAGGGGGAGGTTGTTGGAAAGTTGGCTATAATGGTGTATATGACTTGATATAGTGTTGTCATTATGGAAACAAATTCATACAACATTTTGGAGTCAACGTACTTGATGAAAAGATCAGAATTCAGTTAAGTGTTGAAGACTAGATAGTGTATAGAGTTCCTGTAGCTCAGAGCATTAGCGCACATGTGTACAGATGAATTGTGATATGTGCCTTGGAAGTTAAGTTGGTTAGACTATATTCATGCTTAGTCTATGAGCACATAATCAAATATGCAAGGACGAGAAAATTATAGTCAGTTGAAGTTGCACAGCCAGTGTGTGCCAGTGAAGAAAAGAGCATGGAGATGACAGTTAGTATTTTGGTTTGTGGTTATAATGTAATGTTGTAAAGGCTATGCACCCATTGTATTTAGGTTGCTAACATGTTCCTATGTTTAATTGTAAGCATGCTTAAGCCAATTCATTTGGAAGCGTTGTTTATAATTAGTTATAGGGCCGACCTAGTTGTTTATTTTGTATGAGCATATAAATATAAGATGCGCCCATTGTATTCAGTATGGAAGTTGATATAGAGTTGTGAGAAGTAGAGTAGAAGTATGCGAAGATAGCATAAGATGTATTAGATATTTTCTAGAGGTCAAAGCATCAACACATCAAAGGAATTGATTTGACAAGCAGTGTCATAGTGATAGTTCATTCGGCAAATATAGTGTCTATCTAAGATCAGAAGGTTGTAGCCTTCACCATTTGAGCAATGAGCTCTAGGATAGTGAGTCTACTACCCTAATAGGGATTATTGTAAAAGAATCCTAACAGGGTCTGACCCTTAACAAGGTCTACTATACTTAAAGCATTGTAAAGCTACTCTTAACAAGGTAAAGAATCTTCTAACAAGGATCACAAAACACTAGTGCAAAATATTAGTGGGTGTCAATTCCCACCGGGGTTTTGACGTATTTGGGTTTCCCCGTAACCATATTGGTGTCATGTGTTGATTTCATGTTTCATGTTTATGTGAATGTTTAATTCAATACTTAAGCATTTAAAGTTTAGTATAAAGATTAAAGTGAAAAGTTAAAATATAGTGAACACTGATTCACCCCCCCCTCTCAGTGTTCTCATTCCTAACAGTGCTCCTATCTTGACTAGACAGCCTTAGTTAGGGGAAGAACCCCTAATTTACCTCTCAAATATTCATGAGCCTCCTTAGGTAAAGCTTTTATGAATATGTCTGCTAGTTTTTCCTTTGTATTCACATATTCCATTCTAACCTCTTTATCTTGTACCATTTCCCTTAAGTAATGATACTTGATAGCAATATGTTTGGTCTTTGTGTGCATTACTGGATTCTTTGATATGTTGATATCACTTTTATTCTCACATTATATGACAATTGGTTCAATGATCTCCTCTTTCATGCCTTTCAACAATTGCTTGATCCACACCAGATTTGAACAGTTCACTGCAACAGCTACATACTCGGCTTCAGCTGTAGATTGGGAAATGCAATTTTGTTTCTTGCTTGTCTAGGAAACTAATCTCTATCCAAGAAAGAAAGCTCCACCACTAGTACTTTTTCTGTCATCCACATTTCTTGCCCAATCTGCATCAATATAGACTCTCAGTTCAAATCTCTCATGCTTCTTGTAGTACAGTCCATAGTCTTCTGTCTCTTTCAAATATCTCATTATTCTCTTCACATCCATCATATGACTTTCCTTAGGATTGGTAGAGAATCTTGCTACAATCCCAACTGCTAGAGCAATATCTGATCTATTGTGAACAACATATTGCAACTTTCCAATCATGGATTTATACAAAGTTTGGTTTAGTTCAAGAGTATCATCATTTTTAGACAATTTTTGTCTAGTAGCCATGGGAGTACTTACTGGCCTTGAATCCTCCATACCAAAGGTTTTCAGTATCTATTTGACATATTTAGACTATGTGATAAAAATACCTTTCTCCATTTGATAGACTTGCAAACCAAGAAAGAATTTTATCTCACCAAACATAGACATTTCAAACTCAGTTTGCATCTCATTTGAAAATTTCTTACACAATGAATGTTGTCCTCCATATATGATATCATCTACAAAAATCTTAGCTAATAAGATCCCTTTAACTTCTTCATCTTTCATGTACAAATTATTGTTATCATTTGTCCTTGAGAATCCAATCTGTATCAAGTAATTGTGCAACCTCTCATACCATGCTCTGGGGGCTTGCTTCAATCCATACAATGCCTTATTCAGTTTGAAAACCATGTGTCTCTTGTTTGGATCAACAAATCCTTTAGGTTTCTCAATGTACACTTCTTCTAATATACCATTCAAAAATGCAGACTTGACATCCATTTGGTATACCTTGAAATCTTTATAGGTAGCATATACAAATAGAGTTCTCACTCCTTCTAATCTTACTACAGGTGCAAATGTCTCCCCATAGTCTATTCCCTCTTCTTGTGCATAGCCCTTTCATACTAGCCTTTCTTTGTTCCTTGTGATTTGTCCATGTTAATTAAGCTTGTTTTTGAATACCCATTTTGTTCCAATGACATTTTTGTTTTTTGGTCTTGGCACCAAAGTCTAGGTATCATTCTTTTCTATTTGGTCTATCTCCTCATTCATAGCTTGAATACAGTCTTCAATTTCTAATGCCTCCCTTGTTGTCTTAGGCTCAAACTCACACAATAAAAATGTAGAATCTCTTAACTTACTTCTACTTAGAACTCTAGTGTCTTTATCTCTGATGATTTTATTAGGCTTGTGATGTCTCCTTACATACTGTGCCAAAGTAGGTTTTGTTTTCTTTTCTCCTTGCTCTTCAGGCTCATCAATAAGATTATTAGATTCAGCCTTTGATTGCTCAGTAACCTCTTCCTAATGCTCGATGACATCCTCTTATCATTCAACAACATCCTCATGATGGTCAGCGTCCTCCTCCTGATGCTCAACATTATCTCCCTGATGCTCGACATTGCTTACTCAAGACTCTACATTAGGTGCAAGTGTGTTACTTGCCTCTCCTTCTTCTATATAGAAAAAAGATCTATAATCTTCAGGTTCTCTTTTGCTTTCTTGTTCATTTTTCTTTGCATATTCATCAACCTTCACATTTACACTTTCCACAATATTTTTAGTGTTAGAGTTCAAACACTTGTAAGCTTTACTCTTTTTGGAATATCCTAGGAATATGCCCTCATTAATTTTAGCTTCAAACTTTCCATTCCTATTATCTTTTAGTATATAGAATTTTTCCCCAAAAATTCTAAAGTATTTTACATTAGGTGCATAACCGTGCCATAGTTCATAAGGTGTAACATTTGTACCTTTTTTGATTTGTACTCAGTTTAAGGTATAAATAGCTGTACTTACAACTTCTTTTCAGTACTTTTGTGCAACATTCTTTTCAATCATTAGTGTCCTTGCACAATCCATGATAGATATGTTCCTTCTCTCTGCTATACCATTCTGTAGAGGTGTTCTAGGTGCAAACATTTGTCTCTTGATTCCTCTATCATTGCAGAATAGATTGAACTCATTTGATATAAACTCTCCACCTTGGTCAGATCTCAGACATTTTAGATTTCTACCTGTCTCCTTTTCAACCTTAGCCAAATACCACTTAAATAACTGAAATGCATCAGATTTTTCTTTTAAAAACATTACTGTCATCATTCTAGTGTAATCATCAACAAATAGAATAAAATATTTAGCACCACAATAGCTTTGTACACCCATAGGTCCACAAAGGTCAGTATGAACCAAATCTAAAGCATTTTCAGAAGTAAAAGTCTTGCTCTTGAAACTAGACTTTGTCATTTTACCCAACTGACATTGTTTGCACATCACATTGTCAGGTTTCTTCAATCTAGGCAAACCTCTAACTTTCTTCTTTTTCCTAATATTTACCAGATTGTCAAAGTTAACATGACATAGCCTCTTATGCCATAACCATGCATCATCAAGTTGTGCAACCAAACATGTCTCTTTAGATAGGTCTAGATAGAACAAATTACCTCTTGTCTGTTCTCCACTCCCAATCAGTTCACCAATGACATCGAATATTTTATCCTTCTTGTGATGAAACTCCACTTGGTAACCAGTGCTATTAAGCTATGCAACACTTAGAAAATTATAGTTAAGACTTCAACCCAATAAGAATTTTCACAAGTGATCTTAGCAGCCAACTTAATTAATCCTTTACCCTTTATAGGACATGGTGCATCATTACCAAACTTAACACTTCTACCTTTGTAATGATCTAGGGTATCAAATTTACTTTTGTCACCAATCATGTGGTGTGAGCAACCACTATCAATAATCCATTTGTCACCTTTTCTCACATAAGAAACAAATGCAATTTTCTCATCTTCATTAGACCCATCTTTCATAGCAACATATACTACAATTTCAAAATCATCACTATCAGTGTTAGTTTCTTCTTCAGCAATGTAGCAGGATTTCTTACCTTTATCCTTATAGTCCTTGTACCTTCAGTAACCTTTGTTTTCTCTCTTGTATTTATACTTGCTTTCTCTTTCCTCATCCTTGTCATCCCTGTCAAGACATCTTGCAGCTATATGGCCAGCTTTGTTATATGAAAATCATATGATAGGAAGTTTACCTTTATACTTGCCCTTCCCTCTTTTCAATCTTTTGGCCATGAGAGCTTCAAGATCCTCTAGTTCTTCATCAGAAGTGTCACTATCACTTTCACTTTCACTCATACATCTTTATTTTTCCTTCTTAGACTTATTCAAAACCATTTGTGACTTGAATGTAGATTCAACATTAGCAATAGTGAAATTATCATAATTAGAAAGCTCAAAAGCAATAAGCTTACCAACAAGACTTTCCAGTGTTAGAGCATTACCAGGGTTACATCTAGATTCTTGTATTGCTAAAATTTTGATGGCATAAATAGGATGCAAAGTTATCAATACCTTTCCAATAATAGTATCATCATCAATAGTTCCATTAGCTCCTCTAATAGCATTTACAACCTCCTTGATCCTACCACAATATTGAGCAATATTTTCACCTTCTTGCATTTTCATTTCATTAAAATTACCTCTCAGTATTTTAGCTTTTGCCCTTAGTACATTTATGTCACCACCATAGATGTTTGCAAGAGTGTCCCACATTTTCTTTTCATTTATTTAATCTTTGATGTCTTCAAATTCATGATAACTTAAGGAAGATGTAATCTCCAACATTACTTGATTGTGTTCTTGTTTCACTTTCATCTCCTCAGCAGTCAAAGGTGCAACAAGTGTCACACAATAATGTTCAACATAATATTTTGTTGAGTCACCAATACCAACTAGATGCAGTTTCATCAGACTCTACCATGCAGGGAAATTATCCTTATTCAACTTTGGTACCTCCTTTTTATACATCTTGATCATTTACTTCAAGTACCTTTAAACTTGTTCTATATAAGCACCAAAAAATCTGATACCAGTTGTTAATATGATTTAGAACAATAGAGAGGTGGGGTGAATCAGTTGTTCTCAAGTCCAGATGTATCAATCAAAATTTTAAGCAATTTAACAACTCAGATATAATAATCAGCACCACTCGGTCATTACAAAATGTATACTAGAAACATATAACATTGCAGTCCACTATCCAACAGTATTTAACTTGCAAGACATAGAAATTTTCAAACCAAAACATTCACACAAGTATTGACACTGGGATTTATAGTGGAAACCCAATTTGGGAAAAATCACTTTGTAACATGTTACTGATATTTTCACTCTTCTAAAGTGAGCTTTGTGAAAAGCCAACCCTATCAAAGGTTTACAAACACACTGTTAGGTGTGACCCTGTTAAAGGATTTCAACCACCCTATTAGGAGTGCACCTTGTTAAAGGACTTAAGTACAGTCCATTAGAATGAAACCTTGATTAAAGGATTTATACAATGACTATTAGGTCAACCTTGATTAAAGGATTTTAACTGATACTATAGTTAGAAAGTAACAACAGTGTTTGATCTGAAAACATACAATTCACTTTGCAAATAACAGATCCAATTCTTACATATATGCTAACTTACTGACTAAGTTCCTTTTCCATCTCCATCATTGATATGCTCATAAATCCCTTCAAGCAATCATAAATCTGATCAACTCCTTCACCTTCAACCTTTTTGCTTTTTCAGTCAATAACATCAACAACTCAAGAATCTTCCAACCTCACACTTAGGTTTACCTTAATACCTCTTCAATAGGTAGATCCATCTTTTTCCTCTTAATCTCCTCTGTAGATCTTAGTGTTAGGTCAAATTCATCAAATCCTTCCAACATTATGATCTTCATCCATCCTTCTAGAAACATCTTTAATCTCTTTATTTGAATCACAATAAAATGGTGTACAGTGCATTAAATGCTCCATACAGTCAATTAATAAAGTCAACATGATTTACATAATCTAAGAATTCAACTATGTTGGCTAGGAATCTGAATTCTTCCTCAAATGTAAATTACTAACGCTCGGTCAATACCAAGTTCAATTCCTCGGTCATCACTGTGTAGCTCGGTCATCTCTTTAAAACTATTTCCCTCAGCTACTATTGTCTCCCTCAGTAATACACTGATGTTTGGTCAACACTGAATTTACTTAGCATACACTGGCTCGGTCGACACTAACATCACTTGGATTAAACTAGATTTCTTCACTTTTTCTCGGTTAAGCCTACTTGTTCAGTCTTGCTTCTTACTTAGATAAATAATACATTAACTTATCATTATGCCACATAATCAAGTACTCATTGAAGTATCAAATAACTCAACCTTTCTCTAGGTTCTATTGTTATCACCCTTGCCCTAATCCTTCTCATAAATCGATAGATATAGTACTTTCTTAGATACTAACAATCTTACCAATTAATGTTTGACATCAATGAAAAAAAACAATAGCTTCAATTGTAGTTTCCAATAGGATCTTTGATGTGATGCTTGATTTGACCTAATTTGCTAATTTAGATGCCCCACTGATGAAAGAAATTTTTTACATTTTCTGATTTAAGTCTATGATGTTGTGATTGCATGCCCCCTTAGGAAATGGATCGAAATGATTGTGGATGGTTTGGTTGAGATTGGGAAATTTTGATTTGTTTCCCGATTTGGTTGAGAAGAGCTTTGATTTATAAAATGTTGTTGATGGTCCATATAAGTTGATGATGTTTTGATATCATTTGATGTTAGTCAGAATCACTTGGTTGATGTTTCTATCAATTTGATAGGATAGGTAGGTTTATGGGTTGATATTTCTCTCTCAAGATCTAGAGAGACAAAATAATGATTTTCCTTCCTCAAGATCTAGAGTTAGGAGATTTGATGCGCTCAAGATGAGCAAATGGATGATAGGATAACTTAATTGACGTTAGATGGTCAATTGGATGATGTGACTGATTGATATTTGATTATCATATGTTTATCTAGATGTTTTGATGATATGCGGTTGATTGGATGTTCTCATGATGAAAAATTAAGGTTTGGATAAGAGAAGGGTCATCCCCTAGTGCAGGTGCAGATATAGATATAAGTGATGGATAGAGTTAGGTTTTGCCTAGTTGATTAGCATGAATGAATATTGATGATGTCCTTGATGTAGCATGAATCATTTGATGGTTTATGATTTACATGTACTTGTATCTTGATGATGTTGATGTACCTTTAATGATCAGATTGAGCATGATTTGTGATGATGGATAATTCAAACATTCATGATGTTGATCAGGAATTTGATTATACATTGATGGACATTTGCTGATGTATATTTCCTTGACTTATTCTAATATAGATAATGATGTATCTTGATATGGTCCTTTGATGATAATAACTCTACCCCCTTTAGCTTTCCTTACATATTTTGAGAAAAAAGATCCACATGCAAGCTAACATGTAATCAATCTAACATCGATGCAACTAGCTATCACTATTCAAAATTTGGATGCTTATTTTCATCATCGAGCTTTTGGAACATGAAATTGGTACAACCCTCATTGGTTCAACCATGATGATATGAATACTACTTTCCTAATATATTAACATTGCAAGTAAACATATAAAGATTGATCCCTTTCATATGCAAATGTCCTCGATGATTCTTTGATGATCATGTCATTAGATGAACTTGCATACCACTATAAATCAACGTGGCAAGCACTCAAGTAGAAATCAAGAAAATATCATGTCTTCATCTTTGCTCATCTAGTCAAACATCATTTTTTTTTCTAAAAAGACACGAATCCAAAAATTGAGTAACACTTTGAACATTTTTTCTTTTTGTTTGTAGATCCATATTTCAAAAACTTCATCCACTTTGATCCTTAGTTATATTTAAGGTTTTTAGATTTTGATTTGATTGTTTATTTGAAGATTCGATGTTATCAAATGTTGTTATTTAGATCAAGTGTTTGGATGTTTGAAATGTGATATTGATCAAGAAGTTCAAGTTAACATTTTTTGGCTTTTTTTGATGCCATGATTTTGAGCCAACTTGCATCTATTTTGTCTAAGCTCATTGAATTTGGATTAATGCCCCAAGTTCGATTTTGCAAAGATAATGATTTGTTGGGCAATGCAGCTTTTGAGAGTTTATTTAAGATTTTATGATTTTATGATTTTTAATTTTTTTGTATTTTTAAATTTATTTTATTTTTTTAGCTTTTTAAGATTTTTAGAGATTTTTAAAAAAAATTTAGAGATTTTTTTATTTTTTTAGATTATTTTAGAAACATTTTCACCTTTTTAGAGTTTTTTTAATAGAGATTTTACCATTTCTCAAGCAAGATCACATTGAATTGCCCCCAATGTCTAGCAAGGTATAGGACATGAAAAATGGATTAGCAAACTGATGATTTAGAAATGAATAGGCAATAATGGATGAAGTAAGTGTGTTACCTGTAGGACCATCTCCTCAAGATTATCCAAGCTAGGGAAAAATAATATCTCAATGTATTCCAATGATGTGGTGTTGGATAGCATATGGAATAATGACCTAGTGTCATGAAAATGGTCCAAAAGAGTGGATATATCCAAAGAATTTTTTTAACATATATTTTTATTTATTCTTCATTTGGATCAAGATCAAGGGATCAATGTGGATAGGATCACACAATCATGATAAAGGGGTGATGGAGGCTATGAGTGAAGGGTTTGGGAGTATGACAAGGTTGTTGGGGAATAATGAAGGTAGATTTAGGATAAGCAAGATCATGATAGGGTAGCATGAATGCAACAAGTGAATAAGCTAATGGAAAGGATAATGCATGTCAAGATACTTAATGGTCATGGATATGTTCAACCTTGTCAAGATCAAAGGTGAAAGATGGAGGATATGATGGATGAAACTTGCCCCCAAGTATAGAGTGCAAGAGAGAGGAATTATACATGATGTCTGTTTGCCAGGTTTTCATCATGGTACTTGTCCAAGATGCCACAAGAAGTGGTTTTCATGATAGGATGGATTTATTTCTCTTTACTTTTCTTCTTTTTTTTACTACCAAGGTGCCCGTTTACCGGGTTTTCACCAAGGCACTTTTTTTTCAATTTTTTTTATATTTTGGAGGGACTTAAGCCTCATGCTTTTTGGATACTCCTTGAAAAGGTATGATATGATGAGCCAAGGCTGCTGAAAGGTATGCTCAAAGATGTTGATAGGGTGATGGTAAGGTGATATGGTGGATAAGGCAGAGGATGGCTAAAGATTTATGTGATGGATTGGATAAGAGAAATGGAAGGATAATGAATGAGAGGATAATAAGTCTTTCTATGGGTGGGCGTAAAAATGGAATGGAAAAATAAGGAATAAGAGGATAAGAAGTATTATTAAGATTGACATCGACACACCTTGAAGGGTAGTGGAATGATGGAAGAAAAATGGATGAGATAGCTTGAGAATTTGATGTAAAAGAGAATATGGATCTTGAGATACAAGGACCCAAAGTGGATGGATAAGATGGAATGTGTTTGGGAGAATGTGGAGTGGAATCCTTTGGAAGATTGAATGCCAACTTTATTTTTTCTTTCATGTGTAAGTCATTCAAAAGTGACTTTGGAATCTATATTTTCTTTGATTTTTCCATTCTTTTGGATGCTTTGGACTGCATTTCTTCAAAGAGGGATTTAGGAACCCACATTTTCTTTGATTTTTCTTTCTTCTTGATGGATGCTTTAGAATGCATTTCTTCAATGAGGGATTTAGGAACCCAAATTTTCTTTGATTTTTCTTTCTGCTTGATGGACCTTTGTGGTCTCTTGAATATTTTTTTTTTCTTGCATTAACATGTCAATTAGATTGGACATAGTTATCTTCATACATAAGTGAATTATTGATTTTCTGATTCTTATGTTGTACATGAAAGTTGCTTCCAAAAGACTTGGTATTGGTAGACGAATATGGTTGATATGGATGGTTCATATGGACGGTCTTATATGGAGGGGTGAACCCACAATAGTGGGTTACACTTTTTTGCCTGAACGGACACAACACTCTATTTTGAAAAATAAATTTAGATTCAGATGCATATTGTCGTTAAACCGTTTGAAATCAGAAGATGAAGTAAATTAGAGTCTTTTAGAATTTTTTGTCTAGATTCTAAATATATTTTTTATTTTTATTTTTGAATTTATTTGAATTTTTTTTTCTTTCTCCCACAAAAACTAGTATGTTGCTGAAAATGTCATTTTCAAAGAGTTACATTGTTTTCATAGAGCATAATTTCTTTTCTAAAATAGATATCAATGTGATTCTTTCAAATTTAGTTTTTTAACATCCATATGGAGGGTATGAAACTATTTTGATGACATTATCATGATTGTTTCATTTTTTATTAACGTTTGAAGTTGACTAAACCGTAATTTTGACATACCTTGACTACATAGCTTATAACTTGTCATGTATTTGTCCAATTTCATTTTATTTTTTTTTGATAGAAAGACAACTTCAATACCTAAGGCATATATATATTTTTTAGTTTTTTTTTTCTCTCATTTACTATTTTTCCATAACCGTCAAACATAGAGGTAGACATACGGTGAAATATCTATGTTTAGTAAAACTAAAAATACAAAGTCATAATAACATTAATATATATTAACATTATAATCATTGGAAAGATTTTTCTCAGTAGTACCTTACTACATAGATAGTTTTTTCAAATGGATTCATTTGATTTTCCAAAAGATAAATTTGAAGTGATTTTTTGTCAGCATTTGAATAGGTGCGAAGGAGACTCCATTAAAGGTATGAATGAGGAGTATAGATGTTATATCAATATTTTTTTCATCTAAGAGGCTTTGAGCTAACCATTTGTAATTAAATCATTCAAATGGAACCTCTCAAGTCTTAAATCATCATATTTTGTTAAAAATATGTTATTTTAGCAAAAATCAACATCTCTAAAAAAGTGTAACCCACTATTGTGGGGTCACCCGAAGGGTTCCTATGGATGGGTGTTTGGTTTCTCAAGTATGTATGTCTTTGTTGATCTTGATAGGATATAGGTGTTAGAGATTTTCCAGCAAGCCAGTGCTAACTGTATGTTTGTCATTGATGACAACATATGGTAAGTAGCATGTGTGGAAGATTTATGTAGTAAGCTTTGAGTATATGTATCATGGACATGTTATCAGCATGATATCATGGATCCAAAGGCCAACTATTAGTACAAATAGTTATGTAGTAGCTTGTGTTAGTAGTGTTCCTTACAATGTTACAGGTAGTGTTCTATGAGTGATTGTCCGTACAGTTATCATGGAGCCTTGCACATTTGGATATGTGATGGAGACATGTTAGTGATATTACATTCATGGACGCAGAGTCTGATGTGTAGTAGAAGTGAAGTTATGTCGTCACTATTCACCAACTATAGTTTTCTGTATTTATCCAGAGGAGCCAATGAAGATTATATTGGTACAAGAGTTGTGCCTATCATTTTGGTATGTGTACTTGGATTAGGGATTGGAGAAGAGTTAAGAATGTTTGGTTAAGAGTGCATGATGTAATTAAACTTGAGGAGAAAGTATCAATTAAATTGGTATAGCTGACAATGTGTAGCGCGCGTCTACACTTATTGATTTGGATAGGTCCCAGTTTGTGTTGCGTGCTTAGTAGAGCCGACAAAGATGTAATTGGAGAGTGTTATTGTTTCTCTAATATGATTTCAAGGTGGTTCTAATAGTCCAACTTGATTATATCATTTAGAGGAAAGATACTTATAGCCAGTCATTTGTGATTGCTAGATGTGTGGTATAAAGATGAGACATTAGAGTAGAGCAGAGAGTGAAAAGTATTGTGCCATCAAGGAGAGGTCTACGTGAAAAAGAAGATAGAGTGTGCTATTAATTGGAATTGATCAAGACAATAGGTCTACTTCACAGTTCACCAAGATCCAGATATAGTGTGTATCTATTATTCAGAAGGTTGCAGCCTTCACCCCTTTGAGCAGTGAGCTCTTGAATAGTGGATCCTCATCCCTAACATGGTCAATTATAAAAGAATCCTAATAGGGTTTGACCTTTGACTAGGTCACTGTACTTATTTCATTATAAAGATCAACTTCTAATAGGGTTGTAAGATCTTCTAACAAGGATCATTATACACTACTGTAGTTTATTAGTGGTTGTAAATTCCCACTAGGGTTTTTACCTATTTGGGTTTCTCCATAACTAAAATATTGATGTTGTGTTCAAGTGTTCTTTCATTATGTTTATGTTTAAATTTTAACTATACTTAATTGGATAAAGAATTGAAACTTGTAGATAACTGATTCACCTCCCCCCCTCTCAGTTATCTCTTGGGACTATTCCTAACAATTGGTATTAGAGCCAAGTGCCTCGAAGAGAAATTTTAACAGCTTGAGGTTGATCAAATGGAATTCTTTTGAAAAGATAATCCTAAGTTTGATGGAGAGAACTATCTTGATTGGAAGAACAAAATGGTGACACATTTGCAGTGCATTGCTTTTGAAGTTTTTGAAGTGGCTATCAAAGAAGTTAAGATCCCCTCTCTTGAAGATCTTGCAAAGGATGATGCTACTAGCAAAAAAAAGGATTTGTTCCATTAGAATGAAATAGCTAAAAGAAGCCCTTATCAGTGCCTTGTCTGACAATGAGTTTTCATAAATAAATAAAGTAGACACAACATACAAGATATAGAAACACATAGAAGACATGTTTGAAGGAGATACACAAGCCAAGAATGTGCATAGAAAAATATGGAAGAAAAGATAAAATGCATTAGAAATGCTACCTAAAGAAGACATCAGAGCTTACAACCAAAGGATTAATGAAGCAATTACTGGAATAAAAAACAATGGTGGAGAGATCTCGGAGGAAGACATTATGGATAAGTTGATGACTACTCTTATAGGAGAGTATGAAAACAAGATCAACATCCTTGATGAGACCATGCAACTTACAACAAATTTTAAGAGAGAGACCTTGATTAGAAAAATTTCAGCTTTTGAGATTTCAAGATTGAAGACAGAACCTAAAAATGAGACAACCTTCAAAGCATCAATCCATGGTAAGAAATCTATAAACCCTTTTGGTAATTTTGATGATGATGATGAAGGGAAAGCACTAGAAGATTTTATTTCTATGATTGCTAAAAGAGAAAAGAAAGGAAAAGGAAAATATGAAGGTCAATTTCCACTCAAATGCTTTTCATGTGATAAGATTGGTCACTTTGCATCTAAGTGTCCTACAAGAGTTAAAAAGTTCAAAAATGCCTACAAGCCTAAGTATTCAAAGGAATGTTACTATGTTGGAGATGGAGTATCAGATGATGATTCAGCTGAAGATGAAAATGGATTCATTGCTATTATGGAGAAGATGTATGATGAGATGGATCGTGAAGATGAGGAAAAAGAACAAGAACTAGCATTGATTTCACAAGCAGACATAAGGATAGATTGGATTATAGATAGTGGTTGCTCACATCAGATGATAGTTGATAAAGATAGATTTGTTCATCTAGACAAATACAAAGGTGGCATGGTTAGATTTGGAGATAACACTCCTAAACCTATCATTGGTAGGGGAGTCATCACATTGGATGGAAAGAATAATACTGATGATGTTCTTTATGTAGATGGTTTGCAACATAATCTTCTTAGTGTTGGGCAGTTGTTTGACAAAGGTTATCAGTTGGAGTTCAAAGACAACAAGTGCATCATTAACAATAGAGATGGTGCAAGGATTGCATTAGGTTAAAAAACTAAAGATAATGTTTTTCAGGCTTAATTCAAAAGAAAGTTGTTTGGTTGCTAAAGTAAATGATAGTTGGCTATGGCATAAAAGACTATGTCATATCAATTTTGATAACATAGTAAACATAAGCAATGTAAAGGTAGTAAGAGATCTACATAGCATAGAAAAGCTAGTTGATACTATTTGCAGGGAATGTGTAGTGGGAAAGCATGTGACAAATTCATTTAAAAGAAAGCATAATTCAGTAGAGAACAAGTTGGATCTGATTCATACAGACCTATGTGGACCAACTCAAACAAGATCATACTATGGTGAAAGGTATTTCATTTTGTTTGTTGATGATTATTCTAGAATGATGTGGGTTGCATTCTTGAAAGATAAGTCAGAAGCATTTAAAAAGTTCAAAATATTCAAAGCTAAGGTTGAGAATGAATCTGGACTAAAGATTAAATGTCTAAGATTGGATAGAGGAGAATTCACCTCTGACAGATTCTATGAGTACTGCGAAGAACATGGCATAAAAGATAGTTGAGTACACCTAGAACCCCCCAACAGAATGAGATTGTAGAGATAAGGAATAGCATCATCCTTGATACAACACACACCATCATGATTGAAGGAAAAGTTGCACATACCTATTAGAGAGATGCAGTCAATACAATAGTCTATAACATCAACAGAATACAATTAAGGCTTGGCGCGGACAAGACACCTTATGAGCTATGGCTTGGTAATGTTCCCATAGTGAAATACTTCAGAATCTTTGGAAGAAAGTGCTACATCAAGAGGGATGAAGCAATAGGAAATAAATCTTATAGATGTTTCAATTTGTGATTGAAGATCATTGAAAGTGCTCATGTTAAGATTGATGAAAAGTTTACTATTCAAGAAAGATATCATGATTATGCACCTATGATTGAAGAAGAACCCATCCCTTCCACTAGTGAGATAGTTGTTGAAGAGATTTTTGATAGCATTGATGTATTATTCAATGACCCTGAAACAAGTGAAGAAGAAACTCAGAAGACAGATGAGACAACATCACCTAAAGTTCCAAAGTTTACATCTAGATATCACTCTAAGGATGACATCATTGGAGATCAGAGCAACAAAGTCACAACAAGGTCAAAAGAAAAGAGTTTAGAAAGAAATGAGGTGGTACGTTTACTATCTCAGATTGAACCTTTAAGTGTTGAAGATGCATGTAATGATTCAGATTGGCATGATGCTATGAAAGAAGAACTAGATCAGATTATCAAGAATGATACTTGGGAACTGGTCCCAAGACCTAGTGATAATAATGTGATTGGAACAAAGTGGATATTTAGGCATAAGATGAATGAAGATGGTACAGTAGTAAGGAATAAAGAAAGGTTATTATGTAAGGGATATGCACAAAGAGAAGATATTGATTATTCAAACACATTTGCACCAGTAAGTAGATTAGAAGCCATTAAGTTATTTCTAGCTTATGCGACATTCAAAAACTTCAAATTTAATCAGATGGATGTTAAGTCAGCATTCTTGAATGGAGAGCTAAAAGAAGAAGTATACATTGAGTAGCTAGAAGGATTCACCTTATCAGACAAACTTGATATGGTATGTAGAATGAAGAAAGCCCTCTATGGACTTAAGTAGGCCCCTAGAGCATGGTATGAGAGACTTGATGGATATCTAATGAAATTGGATTCAAGAAAGGAGCAACATATTGTAATCTATTCATAAGAGAGACATCAGAAGGACTACTACTTTAGCTATATTTGTTGATGACATTATCTTTGGGGGTAATGACAAACTTAGTGCAAAATTTTCTAAGGAGATGTAGAGTGAGTTTGAGATGAGCATGATTGGACCTATCAAATACTTTTTGGGATTAAATGTGCAGCAGACAAAGAAAGGTATTTTCATAAATCAATCTAAGTATGTGAACAAAATATTGAAGAAGTTCAAGATGGATGATTGCAAGCCAGTGGGTACACCTATGATAATAGGATACAAACTTACAAAAGAAGATGATTCTCTAGTAGTAGACATAACATTGTACAAGTCTATGATTGGTAAACTCATATATCTTACTCAAACAAGACCAGACATTTCCAATGCAGTTGGCATTGTTGGAAGATTTGTAGCAGAGCCTAAATAAAGTCACCTCATGGAAGTAAAGAGAATATTTAGATACCTGCAGGGCACTATAGATTATGATCTATGGTATCCTAACTTAGAGAATGTTGAGCTTCATGTATATACTGATGTAGATTGGGTAGGATGTGTTGATGATAGAAAGAGTACATTAGGAGGAGCAGTGTTTCTTGGAGATAGACTTGTCACTTGGACAAGAAAGAAGAAGAATTGTATTTCTCAGTCAACAATAGAAGTAGAGTATGTTGTAGTAGCTTTGAATTGTTCTACAATTGTTTGGATCAAGTAGATGATAAAGGATTTTGAAATTCAGATTGATTATCCTATTGTTATCCATTGTGATAATACTAGCACTATCAACATGTTAAAGAATCTTGTGATGCATGCAACGACAAAATACATAGAGATTAATTATCACCTCCTAAGAGAGAAAGTAGCAGAAAAAGAAGTCAAGTTGGATTTTGTGAGTACTAAAGATCAGTTAGTAGAAATTTTCACAAAGCCTTTACCAAAGGATAATTTTGAGTATCTCAAGGAAAAGTAGGGAGTAATTCCCTTCCCTAATTCTGCTTAGAAAAAGTGGAAAAGATTATCAGTCCTTAGTGACTGATGGATGGTTGACTACTCTACTTTAGGAGTAGTAACAGTGCTCAAATGTTTGGCACCATTTTCCATTGATGTCAAATGGGGAGTATTATATAGTCATGAAAAACTATATTAAAAAGGGAGTACATACAAAATTAGGAAGAAAAGGGGATTAGTATTCACTCATGGAAGCAGTACAATTGAGGAAATGGAGAATATTGAAAAATAATGCAGGAGATGGAGGATTCATCCCTGGGGGAGTTTTGATGAGGAAATGGATAATGTTATAAAATAATTTATCATTTGGATTGGGGGTGTTTTTCATTCCATATGTTTCCATCAATGCAAAGGGGGAGATTGTTGGAGATTTGCTAGCAAGCTAGTGCTGATTGTATGTTTGTCATTCATGACAACATATGGTAAGTAGCATGCGTGGAAGATTTATGTAGTAAGATTTGAGTATATGTATCACGGACATGTTATTAGCATGATATCATGGATGCAGAGGTCAACTATTAGTGCATACAGTTATGTAGTATCTTGTGTCAGTAGTTTTCTTGACAAAATTACAGGCAGTATTCTGTGAGTGATTCTCCGTACAGTTATCATGGAGCCTTGCACATTTGGATATGTGATGGAGACATGTTAGTGATGTTACATTCATGGATGAAAAGTCTAATGTACAGTAGAAGTTAAGTTATGCCATCACTATTCACCAGCTGTAGTTTCCTGTGTTTATCTAGAGGAGCCAACAAAGATTATATTGGTACAGGAGTTGCACCTATAATTTTGGTATACGTGCTTTGATTAGTGATTGGAGAAGAGTTAAGAATATTTGGTTAAGAGTGCACGATGCAATTCATCTTGAGTAGAAAGTATCAATTAATTTGGTAGAGCTGACAGTGTGTAGCATGCATCTACACTTATTGATTTGGATAGGTCCCAGTTTGTGTTGCATGCTTAGTAGAGCCGATAAAGATGTAATTGGAGAGTGTTATTGTTTCTCTAATATGATTTCAAGGTGGTTATAACAAGCCAACTTGATTATATCATTTAGAGGAAAGATACTTATAGCCGGTCATTTGTGATCGCTAGAGGTGTGGCATAAAGATGAGATATTAGAGCAGAATAGAGAGTGCGAAGTATTGTGCCATCAAGGAGAGGTCTATGTGATAGAGAAGATAGAGTGTGCTATTAATTGGAACTGATCAAGACAATAGGTCTACCTCATAGTTCACCAAGATCCAGATATAGTGTGTATCTATTATTCAGAATGTTGCAGCCTTCACCCCTTTGAGTAGTGAGCTCTGAGACAATGCATCCTCACCCCTAACAGGGTCAATCATAAAAGACTCCTAACATGGTCTGACCTTTGACTAGGTCACTGTACTTATTGCATTGTAAATATCAACTCCTAACAGGGTTGTAAGATGTTCTAACAAGGATCATTATACACTAGTGTAGTTTATTAGTGGGTGTCAATTCCCAGCTGGGTTTTTACCTATTTGGGTTTCCCTGTAACAAAAATATTGATGTTTTGTTCAAGTGTCCTTTCATTGTGTTTATGTTTAAAGTTTAAGTATACTTAATTGGATAAAGAATTGAAACTTGTAGATAATTGATTCACCTCCCCACCCTCTCAGTTATCTCTTGGGACTATTCCTAACAATAGGGTAAGTGAATTGTGGGCTAGGGATGGTAGGAAAGGTTGATGGAGGGATATAGGGACCCAATATGGACATGGAGGATGTATCAAGTTTCAAATTTGGAATATAGGGATCAAGGATGGATTTGGAGGATGCAGAAGGAATATGCTTATGCACAAATGGAGGTAAATGAGATGTGGGAGAGATATCAAAATATTTATTTTGAGTTGCATGGCCAAGGCTTTCATCTTTCAAATTTATCTTTAGACCAATAGGCTTATGAGTAAATTTCATAGGAGTGACTTTGATAGGAGAAGTTGAAGCTTTAGGGGATTTATTCTTATGCAATGAATTAGGAATAATGGGATAATTTTGAGGTAGATATGGAGGCTTATGAAAAGTGGATGTTGGGGTAATTTGATCTTGAAAATGACCTTTGGATAGCCTAGGGAAAATACTTTTCTTTTGATTTTCAATAAGTTCATTAGAGATAGAAGGAATACCTTGATCTTTCTTAGAAGATGGGTAGGATATAGGAGGTGAAGAAATGTGGGGTGTTTGAGATGGAAGGATATCTTCTTGAAATAAATGGAAGGCTATATAGGGATCACCATGGGATTCTTGGGGTATGGGACTTTGATCAACTATAGGACAAGAAGGGATATTATCATGATCTGGATCCTTAATAATACTTGTTTCTTTGGTCAACTATTATGGAGCCACTTATAAGGACAAGGTAACAATTTGGATCCTCATGAGGGATTCTTTAAGGGATGATGGATGTTCATTTGAAATAGGAATGATAGGCTTTGTAGCACATAAAAACTTGGGTTCTATAACCCTTGAAGCATGGAATAAGTTTGTAGCGAGATGTAGGTTAGCTTGGATCTCTTTTAGAGGTAACCCTTGAGGGTATATATAGTCATCATGAACAGTGTTTGGATCTTTATTTGATGGAGAAATATTGGATAGATTTTCTTCTTTATGAGATGGAGGAATGTTGGAACAGGTGGAGGCTATAAGAGAACCACTACTAGACATGTGTTCATTATTTTGATCTTGCTTGAGAGTAGTATCTTCATTAGATGAGTAATTAGGATTTTTAATTTCAACTAAGTCATCATCAATAAGATCTTGGATTTTATGTTTCAAATCTATGCAATCATTTGTTTCATGTTCATTATGTCTATGATATGCACAATAGTTACTCAAAAGATAAAACCACATTAAGTGATTTTAGGCAACATGATGAGATGATTTCCAAGGAGTTTTTCCAAAGCTAATTCGTAAGATTGTCCCAAAGGAGTAAATGATCTATCCAATGGACATTTATATATATTTGTGTTTTTCAAAGAGATTTGATATTCAAGATCTCGATGATCCAATTTTTTCATTGTCATGTGATGAAGATCATTGAGATAAGACTACTTTTTATTGATTTTCTTAATCAAAGATGGGATTATCTTGATAATGTGAAATAGGTTCATCATCAAAGATTGGATTACCATTAGGATGTTCTTGATCTAATATAGGGTATTCATGATTTTCTTTATGATCAAAAGTTGAATTATCAAATATATGATGTTCATAATGTTCTTATTGATCAACAATATAATTAATGTGAGATTTTAGGACAACCCTTTTGTCTGAAGAATATGTAGACGTGGATGTAATATTAGGATCATAAAGATAAGGAAACATTGTTCTTAATGAGAATTTGTTGGATGATGTATCCCTTTCTTTTTCCATATCTTGAATTCATTTGAATAGAATATTCTTTTAAATTTTTGTTGTTAATTGATTTTTGGATTTTAATGGATGTTTTCTTTTTGTAATTATAGACCTTCAAGAACAACAAGAACAACACAATGATTTTATCAATTATCATGCAAGAAAGTCTTCCAAGCAATCTACCTAAGGTCAAATTTGGATTTTAAAATGGCTCTAATGAGGTAGGATTTCTATTTATCAAGGATTTATTATGGATTCCGTTCAAAGAAATATCAATTCTCATCCCACAATAATTAGGGGCTTCCCACCACTAGTATATCAAATTTTTGCGCAATCCCAAAGGACTACTTGAGGAAGTTCGATTCTTGATATCATTTTGTCACTCACCCCATTAAGGATGAATTTCATTTTAATTTATAGTAGGTTGGATTATTATGGCAAAGGAAATTGTATCCTACTTTGGGCTGTCACTCTCATCAGCCTCATTAAGGGAAATTCTCAGGAGGCAAGCCCACTAAAGTTCTAGCATGTTCATTTAAAGAAAATAAATGAAGTGAAAAGATAGGTTTGGGAGTTTCATTCACCAAAAGGTGAAGAGAATATCCCTACTATTCTTCACTTCCAAGCACAATTAACAATGTTCAATTTTCCAAGCCTTCTAATCTAATGGGAATTGAGTATTTCCACTCTCCTCCACAAACAATAGGCTTTAAATTTAGTGCTTATTTATTCCTTGGCCTTTCTTTTAATCAAGAAATCTAGTAGGTTTGGCATTTTGATTCACTTTGAAAAGTGAATAGCATAGTCCTAGTACTAAATTACTCAAACAATAATAGGTTGCTAATTAACTAGATTCAAAGTGAAATTCCCACAAATTTAAACAAAATGCAAAGGGATGAAGGTTTACCTCTTTTCGAAGCTAGAAAAGGCTAGGGGCATTTTTGATTTAGTTTTTCATTGATTTACTCACCTAGTGGTGATTGTTCCATCTCCTTTGCATCCCCTTTGAAATTGTTAGTCCAACACAACCAAACAAAATGAAGAAAAACAAGAAAAATCAAATTTTAAGCCTCTTTTTTAATTTTAAAAAAATCATCAAGGCATGAAAATCCAATTTAAGGAAATGAATTTTGATTTGTATGAATCAACAATATGCGAATATCTTTCGAAATCCTTACCTTCCTGCTTGGAATCCTCCAAAAAGTTGTTTATGTGGATTATGTTCTCTCTTTTTATCCTTTTTGCTAAGACTTTATCTTCTCCGTTAATTCAAGTCTCTAGCTTTTGGACTTTTTTATGCCCTGTCATCATAAAAACACAAAGAAATCATTTCCAACTATTAGATTAAGCAAATTTGAAAAATAGTCAAACGCGTTGCAGAAATGATTAAATGCGTTATTTAAAAGTTTAAACGCGGTGCAGGAAAAATTAAATGAGCTACTACAGAAATTGAAAGCTCTATTTAACCAATTAAAATTGCATAAATGAAACTTTAAATGCACTGCAGGAATAGTTGAATGTGTTGCAGAGTCAGGGTACATGCGCTGAAAAAATGATAGGCAGAAGATAGAAAGTATTGAATGCGCTATTTGGATGTGTAAATGCGTAAAAAATTTCTTTAAACATGCTATTTTAGTCTTCAGATGTGTCGTTTCTTTTCTCAAACGTGCTGCTAAAATGCTTAGATACACTATTTCACCTATAAAACAGAGAAATTAATCATAAAATCCTAAAATTCTACAAATTTTTCTGAAATCTAGACAAATGAGGCCTAATGACCCATGATGGGTGTCATTTTGTGTACTAAAAGTACCTTTATAGGATTAGTTTGTCAAGATCTAAATCAAAATAAGCAAGAAATATGATAATTAGTAATCTATTCAATTAAAATAATGACAATAAGCATCATATAGCTCTCTAATTAAGTATGCTAATGCAAATCTCTCAGCAAGCTTCCATTAGTGATAGCCTTAAAATGAGAATGAAGCTAAATGATAATGAATTCAAGCCTATTTTACTCAAAACAATGCTCAAATTATGCTAAAATGCATTTTTAGCTAAAATTCTCAATAACTTGGATGCAATTCTAAGATATGTGGATCCATTCTCTTGATTTTAGCCTTTCTTTTATAGATTTTTACAGGCATAGGGGGTGGAGTTACTTTGATCATGGTTGAGTCAAGGTTTTAGTCCATGGTTTCAACTATGGGGACAACTTAAATAGTTTGACCTAAAAGCTTGGAACAATGAGACAAAATGACTGGTCAAGATGCTCTCACCTTATGAGTGATTGAGATTTGATTTTGGTTTGATCCATGTGAGTCCAATCCTTAATTCCTATTGGTTGAGGTAATTTGGACTCCCATGTGGTGGGTGAGGAAAATTAGGAATTAATTAATTGAATTTAATTAATTTCTTTAGCCATGTGTACCCCTTGAGTGGGTTGATTTGATTTTTAATTAAACTATACAATTAATTAGATTAATTACATAATTAATTTATTTATCTTGATTTATTTGATTTTAATTAATTTATTGGCTTTTAATTTTTAATTAATGTTGGATTTTGGCTTGATTGTAATTAATTCTTTGATTTTTCCTTATTTACTCACTTGATTTGATCTTGACCATTTTTAGGTGATTACACCCACTATTGTGGGTTCACCCCGCTTCTTTCTCTTCTTCAAACTACCCTTACTTTTTTCAAATTCATCTTCACTTTCATCTATTTTCTTAATACCAACTCCTTTGTGTAGTTCCTCTTGTAGTTATGTTAGCCCATTTACCCGTCATAGAGAAAATCTATTGAAAATGATCCTCATTCCTGCAAAATCCTATGAAATTGGTCAATTTCTGCTTTAGGTATGAGAAATAGGGTTTTGTCAATGCAAGGGTTTCAAAAGTTTCATTTAAGTCCATAAAACTCTACCTCAAGTCTATTTCTTCATTACATCTTCATGTCACTTAAGTTCCCTTTTCTACATGTGGTTGTTTTCCTTGTATCTCGCAATCTCGTAAAGTTCAGCGATTAAGTCATAACATCTAGCGACTTGGCAAAAGGCATTCTCTAAGTCTCCTGATGATCGACGGTTAGTTCTTTTTGTTCAGTGACTTAGTGAAGTAGGTTATCTCTGAATCTCATAAAGTCACAGCTAAGTCATGAAATATTTGGAGATTAAGCAATAACTGTTGATGATGGTAGAGATCAAGGGCTATCGTTGAATCTCAAGAACTAACCTAGGTTAAGACAAACATCCAACGACCCTGAGATATATATTGGTCAATGAATCTCATGATGGAACTATGGTCAAAGCTTAGGCAAAGATTAAAGCAAAATCAGATCAAGATTGATCCAACGGTCAGCATATTTCTATTATAAAAGTTACATGATATTTATTCTTTGTGGGATTGTGACTATGCAACACCTATCGTGTGTGATGTCAGCAACTAGAGGATCAAATAAAATTAAATAATGGTCAGATCTTGTTGATCTGACGAAAGGTGTAATTCCTCAAAGGAAAATTTCTCAAGGCATCGTGCTTTATTGATAGGTATCTTGTGTGATATCACGATGCATGAAAGAAGGATTTTAAAGGATGGTTAGACCATTTATGATCTAATAGTTGGTGCATTTCTAGGGTGCGAAGGTGCTCAAGGTTTATTGATAGAGGAAAAACATCTTGGCAACACGTGTCTTGGTGACATCATTATCCATGGGTTGAAGGATGGTAATGTTTAGTTAGATCTAAATGATCATGTGGTGGGCATGTTGCCTCAATGAAAAGATGAACGATGGTTAGTGATCACAGGATCATGCCCTGTTGCCACGTGTCTAGCTCGATGAGTCAATAAAGTGGTGGGTCCTCGGTGCCAGGTAATGTTGAGTTGCTCATTTTTGATTGGTTGTTGAGGAGGGTGATGTGTAAAGTAATTTTCAAACCCTTGGTTGACTATTTTTCTGATTTATGAGAACTACACAATGTACTAGGAAGATTGGAGATCAATGGCCATGTTTTAAACTTGTTGATTAACCATTGTGGCCTAATTTTTGAATTGTTTAAAGGGTTATTTTCAATAGGATTGAAGTCGGTGAGTCCAAAACATGAACCAAATCAGATTTTTTTTGTTCCAAGGATGGTTACAGATGAAATTTATGAGTAAGGTGTCAAGTAGCCATCATGATCTAATTTATTTTTCTGAAGTGCCATGCTAGTTTAATGCAGAGGCCTGATATTTTGAGAAGGGTGGCTAGGGTATGATGGTTGTCATAAATTTCCATGCCCTGATACATACAAGATTGATAAGACTATTCTAGCATTAAACTATTGTCTACAACAAGAAGTCTTTGAATTTGTAACCAAAGATGGCTTGTGATGATAAAACCCAAATATTGTAAATTAGATTTGATCTGATCCTTCCTGGGTTTTTAGGCTTTCTTGGCTGCTTTCATTTCTTGTTGTATTTGGTTGATTATATGTGGTTGGAAAACCTATTTTGTCCCTAAATGATCCCAAGCTTGTTGCAGTCCTTTATAAGGATTTCCAAGTTCATTTAGGAAGGTGGTCTTTTGGTTGAGTGATGGGTCTATGTCTAGTCTCTTCTTGGTTTTAGAATATCGACTGATGATTTGTTCTCAGTCTAGGGTGTAACAGATTTTTATATCAGACTATATTATTGTATGAATGGGAAAACTTCTAGTTTTTAGCTATATTGGAGTGATTTAATCTTGAAGCAAGGTTTAAAGAGGCATGAATCCTCATACATAATAATAATATCTAGTCTTATTTCTCTCCTATGTGTTGGTCTTATGAATTTTGATTTTTCTAACTCACTACATAGAGTTTATCTATGTATATGTTGTTAGTCCTTAGTTCTGATCTAGGATTAGATTAAATGATGCTCTAGATGAAACATAGATTCACTAGGTTTGCACAAGGATTTTTGTAAGTAGTATGGGTTGGGTATTTGTGTTTATGGCTTCGATCTTTGATGAAGACTAGTAGTTGGTTTCTATATTCTACAGTGCATTAGAGATTTTTCCTAGAGGATAAGGCACTGATAAGGAATAAGAATATTATCCAGTGATGTGTGTTTGATATGGTCTTCTTATATCCCTCAAGTTTTAATCATAATCAATCCCAAGTCTTTTAAAAAATTGAGGTTACAGGGTCATATGTTCATCATGGTGATTGAGAATCAATGAATGACTGGTTATCATTTAGTATTTTCACACCATCCTATTTGTTATTTAAATCCAAAGAAGGTTGTGAAGCATAAAGTTTTGAGTTGGATTAGGTGTACCCACCTTGGTTTTGCAGAGCTAGAAGTGTAGAGGGCAGGCTTGTCCCTATAGTTGGTCCAGTTACCTATAGATCTCCCCACATTTGGAACTAACCCCTCCTCAAAATCTATCTTAGGCATATTGGTGTCTCTTTGAGTGTAAAATCTTTTTCAAGAACCAATAAGATGGTGACTGTGCTGGGGAGAACATATCAAAGTAATTAAATCTATTGAGAATCTTTGGTTATATCACATATTATCAATTACACTATCTAGATTGATTTAGCCCATCTGTGTCACCAACAAAATGGTGAATCTGCTGGGGAAGAGATACAAAAGTTCATAAATATCGAGTCAAGTTTGTCTATCCAAGTCAGCGAAAGTGGTGACTTATGTTGTATAGAGATAGGTTTAAATATTTTATATCTTCTCACTAAGTGTTGAATGGCGACTCTATAGTTCTTTGTTTGATCAATGCATGATTAAAATAAAATGATATATAATGAATATGCAGTTCTAAAACCCCAGTGAAGTTTTGATGTGTTGGATGGAAAGAAGATACAAAGAAAGTTTTCAGTAGTAAAATATTTTGTCCTCTTCAATGAGGTGGTGACTCTACCAAAGATTTAAATGGTTATGTGAAGCAAGCTTTAGATCTACCAAGTTTTCCAACTGACATGTTAATTTGTAGCCACAACACTTCCAGGTATTTTGATTTTCATATGCAAATTTTTTCATGAAAATTAGTTGTAAAACATTGGTTCCCTATTAAGTGATTTAAGTACTAAGTGAGGGAATGACATTTGTTGCATATCATATGTAACCCACAAAAATTTCTTGTAGTATTTTTCTTTATGGAAAACTACATGCCCATTCGTTGTGATGACATTGAGGGTTTCCCAAATAAGTTTCCTACTGAGGTTAGGGAATATTTGCCAAAATTTAGTGGTGATGGATCATTTTCAGCAGGGGAACATTTAGATGACCTTTCTGACTTGATGGGTGATTTTGAGATTGAGCATGAAGATGTTGCAATGAAAATATTAGTGCAATCTCTTACTGAGGATGCAAGGGATTGGTTCTTATCCCTACCATTATGTTCAATCCCTTCTTGGGATATGTTGAGAGAAACATTCATAGAATATTTTGATGAGAGAGTTATTGAGGATGGGTGTGAAGTAAAAAATAAAGATCAGTACCAAAATATTGATGTCTTTGTTGATCACACCATCCATGAAACTAATTATGAGGATTTACTTATTAAAATTGCTACTCTCAAAAGAAAACTTGTAGAGAATGATGTTGTGTGCTGGTAGTTGCACGAAGAGAAAAGGTTGCAGGCAATGGCTATTCTTCATTTTGATGATGAAGAGGCTAGTGGTGACATATGTATTAATGAACCTAAGATGGATCTTTTTTCATATTACGCCATTTTTTGAAGTGTTATTTGATTCCATGGAAGTTTCCACATGTGATGTAGATTATGATGTTGATAATGAAGCCAACAAATGTCAAGATATTGAAGATGAATTCATATTTTACGCTGTTCTTGTTAAGTTTTTAAAATTCTCTTATCAGCATGAAAGGACACTTTTCTTGTCTCAATTCAAGAAAGATTTTTGTGAACAACAAGATGATTATTATGATGCATATGTAAGTTGTTGTGGTGATTCATTTTCATAAGAAGACATGAGCTAAGAGATTTCAGTCCCTATTCCAAATGGAGAATATATTTATAGCACTGAGAGTGAGGCCAAAGAAATTGAACATGAAGTCCAATACCTGTTAAGCAGTGAGAAAATTTTAGCACTCTTGGCTGCTGATTCTCAGAGTGAGTTTGGAGAGGAAGGGAATGAAGACCATGATAGTGTGTTGTCTTGTCATGAAGATTCTAGTGATGAACAAGTTTCTTGCTCATTTTCTTTTCCTTGTTTTGATGAATGTGATGGTGATTGTGACAGTGTTGAGGACAATGTCTTCAATGATAAGGATAATGAATTGTATGATAAAAGTGATGATGCAGATCAATTGTCCTTGTGTCACAATATTTCTGAAGAAAAATTTCACTTGGTTAATGATCCATTTTGTGAAGATATCATCAAGGAGCCAAGTTACTCAATGGATGAATAATCTCATGTAGATAAATTTGAGGGTCCAATTCCTTCTTAGCCATGTGAGTTTTTTGTAATGCATGTTGATCTTTGTAATCTATTCTTTAATGCATTATTGGGTAAATTTTGTATTTCCAGTCCTCAACAAGATGAAGTGAAAGATGTTCCATACTTCTTGGAGTATGAGTATGATAGTGGTTGTGATTGGAAGAGTGTGGGTAGTTACAAATATAGAATTATTCTTCAACCCATGAATGTTCATATATGTGGGCAACAAGTTTTTAATGATGTTTTTAGGTGGTTGATCACATATGTGGATGAGAATTAGACTTTTGACATAGGAGTGTTTTGGTATTTCTCTTGGTGGCCTAGGGCCACCGAATAAGGTTTTAATCCTGTAATTTTGTAAATATTTTATTCTAGTTGTGTGTTTCTTTCATGTTCTTCTTGTCCCTGGTTCGTCTACCAGTCTTTGAGAAGTTTCTCTACAAGTTTTTTGTCCCATAGCTAGTCTGCTCTACCAAAAATCCTAAGTTCTTGTTATGCCTGCAAGAGGCATACATCACCAGATAGAGCCACTATTAGCCCATTTTCCTATCATAGAGAAAATATGTTGAAAATGGTTCTCATTCCTACAAAATCCTATGAAAATGGTCAATTTTTGCTTCAGGTATGAGAAATAGGGTTTTGTCAATGGAAGGGTTTCAAAACTTTCATTTAAGTCCATAAAACCCTACCTCAAGCCTATTTATTCATTACCTTTTGATGTCACTTAAGTCCCCTTTTTTGCACGTGGTTGTTTTCCTTATATCTCCCAATCTCATAAAGTTTAGCGGTTAAGTCATACCAACAACCTAGCAAAAGGGCATTCTCTAAGTCTCCTGATGATCAACAGTTAGTTCTTTTTGTTCAGTGACTTGGTGAAGTAGGTTATCTCTGAATCTCATAAAGTCACAACTAAGTCATGAAAAAATTGGAGATTAAGCGACAACTGTTGATGACGGTAGAGATCAAGGGCTATTGCTGAATCTCAAGAATTGACCTAGGTTAAGACAAACATCTAGTGATCCTGAGATATATATTGGTCATTGAATCTTATGATGGAACTATGGTCAAAGCTCAGGAAAATATTAAATCACAGTCAGATCAAGATTGATACAACGGTCGGTGCATTTCTGTTATAAAAGTTATATGATATTTATTCTTCATGGGATCATGATCAGACGACACCTATCCCATGTGACATCAGTAGCTAGAGGATCAAATCAAATAAAAGAACAATTAGATCTTGTTGATTTGACAGTAGGTGTAATGCCTCAAAGGAAAATTGTTCAAAGTTTATTGATTAACGCATCACACCTTGTTGACAGGTGTCCAGTGTGATGTCATGATGTAGGAAAGAAGGATTTTAAAGGACGGTCAGATCATTTCTAATCTAACAGTTGCCACATTTCCTGGATGTGAAGGTGCTCGAGGTTTACTGATAGAGGAAACATGCCTAGGTGACACATGTCCTAGTGACATCATTATCCCCAGCCTAGAGGATGGTAATGTTCAGTCAAATCTAAATGATCATGTGGTGGGTGTGTTGCCTTAATGAAAATATGAATGATGGTTAGTGATCACGGGATCAAGCCATGCCGCCATGTGTCCAGCCTGACGAGTCAATAAAGTGGCGGGTCCTCAGTGCCAAGTAATGTTGAGTTGCTTGTTTTTTATTGGTCATTGAGGAGGGTGATGTGTAAAGTAATTTTCAAACCCTTAGTTGACTATTTTGTCAATTTATGAGAACCGCATGATGTGCCAAGAAGATTGGAGATCGACGACTATGTTTTACACTTGTTGATTAACCATTGTGGCCTAATTTTTGAAATGTTTAAAGAGTTATTTTCAATAGGATTGAAGTCGATGAGCCAGAAACATGAACCAACTCAGATTTTTTTTGTTCCAAGGATGGTTATAGATGAAATTGATGAATAAGGTGTTAGGTAGCCATCATGATCTAATTTATTTTCCTAAAGTGCCATGCTAGTTTAATGCAGAGGACTAATATTTTGAGAAGGGTGGCTAGGGTATGATGGTTGTAAGAAATTTCTATGCCCTGATACATGCAAGATTGATAAGACTGTTCTTGCATTAAACTATTGTCTACAACAAGAAGCCTTCAAATTTGTAACTGCTAATGGCTTGTGATGATGAAACTCAAATATTATAAATCAATTTTGATTTGATCCTTCCTGAGTGAATAATGGTAAAATTGAGCTTTGACAATGCATCTATCATTCACCACTATTCATTTGTATTGTTTTGAATTGGAATTGCATAAGTAATGTAAATCTGAAAATACTTGAAATCATATAAAATAAGATACATACATCATAATGGAACAGATTTAGAAATACCTATTTTATGAAGCCTTTGTGCAGCTTAGGAAGATTCTGCAACCAGATCCAGAACTAGAAAATTGAAACAGAGAAAACCCATAAAACTTTTGTCTTTCAGGTAGCAGGTAGTCTTTGACTCTGATAAAAGGTCAAAGACTACCTCAAGATTTTGAAGGTTGACCTTGACTTTGTTCACAGATCTTAGAAGTTCATCAAAAAGGGTACTCAGATCTGCCCTCCAATTCTTGAAACAACGACTGTAGATATCTAAAAATAGTGTTTTGGGGTGGCTATATAGGGTTTTACCTTAGTCAAACCCCTATTTTGGTGATCTCCACCTCCACGTATAGCTGATTGGAATAGAATGTGTGTGTGTGTATTGAAAGTGTAATGCCAAGATCTAATCCTCTAGATTAAAACCCTAGCATGAATATGTATGAGGAAACAATGCATATATTTGAACAAGGTAAGAAAGCATTCCAAGCCCCCAAGGCTAAAGTACTCCTACCAAACTCATAATCCATAATTGGTACCCCATGATTGTATCTTTGAATGCTTAAATATTGATAATGGTGGATCAAGGAAGAAAGGATCTCTCTTGCTCCAAATAGGTGTTCACAATGGTGTGCTCATAAAGATGCTTGATATCAATAATGGCTTGATCTTCTATATCATCCTCTGCAATATTGCATCTTCAATTCACCATTCCTTTCTTTCTTGAATCTTCTTGTAATGTGATTGCTTCTTGTGCAATTTCTTGGTTGTGTCAAATCACTTGGTGAAAATGAATGCAAATGACAGTCTTTATATAGAGGTTTCAAGGTGAGGCTCCTAGAGTAATGTGAGGACCCATAATTCAAATTTCACCTTGAATTATTATCCAATCAAAATAACCAACTTAGGAGGGAAAATAATTAAATGAATTTTGAATTAAAACCTTTCCGTACTTGGATCTGAAGGCCCGACATTGATTTCAGGGCACGTAGGGACCAAATTTGAAAAGGGGAACCAAATCTTGAAGGAGGTCAAAGATGACTTCATCTTTGACTTAGGTTAGGGATGACCTCAACCTTGACCTAGGTCAGGGATGACCTTTTCCTTGACCCAATGGGCCCAGATCTTGCCAGAATCAGAATAGAAGGTCCCGAGAATGCCCAGAGACCTAGAAATGATGTCAGAATGGGATAGAGTGCTAGGAAGAGGCACAAAATCCTATGATGATCATGATGAAGGAAAGGAGAACCTATTTCTAAGTCCTACCTAGAAAATAGAGCCATAGAAGAGGGAAATTAAGCAAAATCCTCAAGATCCTAACTCTAATTTCACCTAGAATGAAGGAATCAAGTGCAAAATGCATCCTAAATGAAAGTCTATCATGATAAATGTACTAAAAGAGGGTGTTAGACCTATCAAGATGGAAATTATTCCATTTTAAGATGATACATTTATCCCCCACTTTAGCTTAGATATCACACTATGTGAATATGCAAGCTAAAGTAAGAAAACATCATAGTAAATAAAAAGGATATAGCCAAGTCCTCAATGTAAAGATCCTACTGAAAATTGTTAGAACCCGTAACACACAAGGTTAATGAAAATACATAGGTCACCTAGAGCTTACTATATGACAATTGATAAGTGCATAAAGCCCCTTATGCCCCCCTATTTCAGCTTTGTACTTCCAAAGGGTGGAACAGGGTGATAAGGATAACTCTTATTCACTGGATATGAAGTTTGTTGAAAAGTCCTTTCCTAAACCAATTAGAATTATTCCTAACCTTCCCAAAAAAATTCAAGGAGTTAGGTATCTAAATCAAAATTCCAACGCCGCTAATGGTGCTAAAAATGGAGCTACCAAACTCAAGTTATGATAAAAAGAGTGAATGTCTATCTAAATGCATAAGAAGGGAAATTTGAGTTTACCATGAGAAAACCCTAAAAGAAACCCTAATAAAACCCTAATTTGAACTATAAATAAGGAAAAGGGAGAGATACTTTCTCATTCTTACCATTTTCATATTTGAAAAGAGGAAGCAAGATGCTAAGGAGAGAAGAACTTCGAGCAACGTGCATGGAGCTCTTGAGACACATCCTAACTACTAGACAGTCACTTCCTAAGGTGAGTTTGTTGTTGTATGCTTATGTACTTTCCAAATTCCTATTTTTCATAGGCAAGGTCAACTTTATCCCTTCTAGGTTGATCCTGACCCATCTATGTTGACTTTGACCCAACAAAGTCGACATTGACTAGAAGGTTTTTACCTATTCTTGAATGAGGTTGACCTTGACCCAAAAAGGTCATCCTTGACCTAGAAAAGTTGACTTTGACCCAGTAAGGTCACCTTTGACCTAACTGAGGTCAAATTTGACCTAGTTCAATTATATTTGTAGATTTGATGATGTAGATGGCTGATATGATGTCTGTTTGTGCTTGCAGGACTTGGTCCATCTCTAAGAGCATCCCTTTGGAGAGTTACTAGTCATGGTTAGAGAGAGATTTTCTAAGCTTGAGGATGAGGAGATGTAGTTACTAAGAGATGTGGGACTATACTGGGTATCAGTCTTACCATAGATCAGACTACACCAAACCATGTTATTGGCTCTGATAGAGAGGTGGGATTAGGATACATGCTCCTTCCATCTTCCCTCTAGAGAGATCACAGTGACATTAGAAGATGTCTATAGGATCATGTGACTTCCAGTCTGAGGTGAGACTATCAAACCTAGAGCATAGCATGCTTGTGAGGAGATTTGTACATATACAGATTATTATACAAGATGGGTTTCACAGATGTAGACCCAGTTAGATTAGGTCCTATTATCATCCATACTATCAAGCCCTACACCTTTAGTATTAAGGGTGATTTTTTGCATAGTATCCTTGGTTGTGTTACCCAACTCAAAGGGTACCATATTTTATAGACCTCTTACACATCTCATATAGAGGATGGAGAGAGAGAGGACCGTGTTCTCATGGGGTCACAACATGTTAGCCCAGCTATACCATGAGCTAGGTTAGCTAGTGAGGTATCAGAGGGAGAGTTTGTTGATATGCATGCTCTTGCAGATTTGGCTATTTGAGCATTTCACATGTACATGTCTAGAGGGAGTTCTTATGATGGTAGATGCAAGTACACTGAGAGTCTTTGCGTATCCTCTAAGAGATGCTTGGCAGTTTGGAGATATCCTCTACTAGAGAGTACATCTAGACCGCATTCCGAGCACTGATGTGATATGGAGACCCTACTACTAGATGACAGAGTGGCCTGATAGATGATTTCAAATGAGATATTTGAACAATCTCACAATAGGTAATAATAATTATGCCATTGTCTCTCTTAGGATTGATATGCTCATACTAAAGATTACTTTCCCCACCATGAAATACATTTAGATTGTCAACCTAGGGACATAGACTTGAAATGGGATAGCACAGTTTGTGCACTAAGTTCCTCTAAGAGTCATGACACTTATGCTGCAGGAAGATAAAATGCATAAAAGGAATCTATTCTATTACTATAGGAAAGTAAACACACTTGACTATTGAATGGAATTACGACATAAAACTTATGAAATGAATCTACGCCTGTCTAACAACCCAAAACATTCACTATACCCATCTCTACAAATGTTGCAGGAACAACCATAGTGGCAATGCTACAGGAGTAAAATAGTAACTCTAATTGAAAATAGAAAAAGTACAGGAAGCAAATATATTCTAACTTAATCTAATCCACCTCCCAAGTGGGCCCCCTTGGTTGGCTTCTGCTAACTACTCAACATAAGAAATAATCCAGAATCACTCTTTCTTCTCTAACTGGTTACATAACAGTTGAACAACTTCATGAAGAACAAAACAAAGTAACTTCCACTATACTGAATACATAATTCTATCTTTCTTCCTTACCTCCTAAATTAGTCAAAATCCCTTTATATCAAGGATTGACGCTTATTGAAAACATAACAGAAAAGTCTCATTAAACCTCACCAAACATGGAGGAGATAAAAAAACCATGACATAATACAATTACTGCTGACAATAGAATAACTATTCTGAGGAAATATAGCAGGATAAATTCCCTATATTCTCTGGAACAACAACTTCTTCGAAGCATGGCATATCCATCGAAACCATGCTAGATTCTCTCGCCATGGTTGGTCTTCAAATGCTCCTTTAATGCAAGTGTGCCACCCTTCATACTGGTCCGTGCTTACTTGAAAGGTTAGTAACATTCGATACACATGTGCAAGTCAACATTTTCAACTCCTACATAAATGTTAGAACACAACTTGAAATAGTTATATGAAGTACTGCATTATACTTATAATAGTCAGCAAAACATATCATTCAAGCTACCCATAGATTTTGTGGCTTTAGTTGTACTTAGGATAAGTTCACATAAGTATAAAACATAAATGTCTTGAAAATGTTTGTCAGAGTATCAACAAAACATGAATTTCATAACAAAATTAAGGCAATAATTAGACTCATCATCTGCACCCTACTAATAGAATGCTTGTCCTCAAGCATTTTATTTCCTTGCTATAGTTTTGAAGTCACCAAGGATCATCTTTCCCTTCTTTCCACTTCTAAAAGTGTAGTAAAACCCCTTGTGCACTCCCAGTGATTTCCTTAATGCTCTTCAACCAACTAATCCAACCTAGAAGCATTGATGTCATACAAGGGCCAGAAGAGTGTAGGTGGCTAGAAGGATAAGGGCATCCATAATTCCCTTCTAGGCTGTCTCCCCAACTGCATGTATTTAGTCATTCTATGGATAGTTGCTTCATAGTTAATTGGGCTATGTGGCTCTTCTTTTTTGAAAGCTTCTAGCAATCTGTTCCACTTTGTAAGGAAACTCAGGTGTGGAAACAACTTCCTATGCTAATCTCTATAGGAGAGTATTGTGCAAATTCTTATAAATCCTTACAATTTCAGATTCGTTAACTAATTTAACAAAGATATTACAACCACATACCATGCATACAGAAAAATAGAGAATGACACAATGATATACCCTGGGGAAACCTTTTGGTAAAAACCCTAGCACTCCAAAACTTGCACAATGTATTGATCAAAACTATTACAGCTTACAATACAATTGCAATGCAAGTTCTTTTAGAAGATTTCAAAACCCTTGAAGACAAATCATGACAGCATAAAATGTTCCATCAATACACTCGCATCACATCTCTTCGCAACCCTAAAAAAGCTTATATCATGCGCTTCACTTTTTAGGGCTACTCCCAAAGATAACCGTATTAGGGTTTTACCATTCTCTGAGAAAATAGGAACCCCAAAATTTTTTTGGGGTGATGCCCCAAACCCAACGATTGGGGAAGAGTGTATAGTACTCAAATTTATCAGTTGCCACATGTCTTCACCTGTCATTGAATCTTCTTGACATAGCTCTTACGTGTCATAGGAATCCATCATAACCATTTTAGCCATGATCTCCTTACACACAATTCAAGATGCCGACAGATCAACATTATTTGCAAGAAATACATTTTACAAAACAAATAATAAGAATAAGAATTATCCAAGGTTGAGACACCTTATTCCTAACACACTTGCTCCTAACCCCTGAAAGAGCTCTTTGGGCTATACAATTTGGCATTGTATGATAATCTCGATAAACTTTATCCCTTAATGCAAATACTTTCTCCTTGATTTCAGGCTTTGGTCTTCCATATATCAAATTAAGCCAACCCCTTAAAAGAACATTAGGCTTATGTGACTTAGCCCTTAATAGCAGAGAATCAAATTTCTCCAGATCCCTGTAGGTGTTCAGCTGTCTGTCATAGTTTCTCATTATGCATCCACAACATCAAGGCCCTTAGGTGAATGTCCCCTATATATAGCAAAGGATTCCACTCTATTTCATATGGGATAATAAAATAGTGCAAATAAAGCTCACATAATAGGTTTTGTTGCCATGATGGAAGAGTCTGATATAAAACGTAGAATTCTTGGACTGACTTGAATTCACAATCAATATCCTTGATTGTCATCATAAGTTGGAACAAAAGAAATTGCTCCTTTAAGAAAATAGCATATACCCTGGGTGGTGGTCTACAAGCTATCACCTGGTCAGCTAGTTTTAAGGCCTTGTACATTTTCTCTTTTTGTTTCTTTACCTACTCTTTAAGGGACTCAATTTCTTCATCCTTATCAAACATCTCTCTTTGCATTTGATTTCTTTCCTACTTCCACCATGTTTTCTGAATGATAAAATGGTTATATAGATGAAAGAGGATAGCCTAAATTTTTGATGAAGGGAAATCTTGCATTTGAGCTTTCTTTTTCTTCTCCTTAGTAGTCTTCTGAAAGAAGTCAGTGAACCAAGTTGATCGGTAGGGTATAATGGATATATTAGAGTATGTAGGATGCTGAGGAGGAGTAGATTGAACATTCATAAGAATGCTCTCTTACATTACTTCAGGGTTTGGCTCAGGCACTCCTTGATCATTCTATGGCATGCCACTATTGGGTTCCTGCTCATTAGGATTTTCCTCCATATGTTGGGATTCTACCTGTAGAGGGAAATCATCAGGGATATATTCAACAGATGGTTCTACAGTAGGTTTCGGTGCTGGAACATTTGGGTTTTGAGAAGGTGGAGACACTTGTCCTCTCATATGAAGGCTTCTATGCATGATTGCCTCTTCAACCACTACAGTCTTAGGTTGGCGAGACCTTTTTGGTCTATGTACTATAGGAGTAGATGCTGTAGGAATAGACACTACAAGAATCGACCGTTTCCTTTTATTAATTTGAATTGCAGGGTTTGAAATTTCTTCTTCTAAGTTAGGGGCTTGCTTCCTAACTTTCTGCTTTCCTTTTCTTGAGGAAGAAGTGGGTACATTACTCTTTGGAGTAGGTTCAGGAGGTTGGTTTTCTAGGGGTAATTCTAGTTCTTTTTCTTCTACAACTACTTCCTCATTAGGGCTAGAAGATTCTATTGCATCATCTAGAGGTTGGGCCATAGGATTTACTTGGGGTTGCAAGGTTTTCAATTGGACAAATTCTTCCCATGACATAGGAGAAACATCCCTAAGAGATTTTTCAACCAAGAGCTTGATTAGGGCATGGTGACTAATAGAATTTATATCTCCCTTTTGCATTTCCTCTGCACTGATACTTATCATATTATAAAGAAAATTGGGAATATTGACCTGAAAATTATGTCTGATACAACTAAGTAGTTTAAAATGATGAGCATGCAAGTTCAAAAATATTCCTTCACAAGTTAAATACCTTATAATGTGCATATCCAGTTCTATAAATGGCTATGGAAGAGAATTTTCTGCAGCCCTGCTTAGTAATTTCAAGCAGAGGATCACCTGGCTTAGAAAATTGGGCTTGAGATGACCTGGTGTCATGCTCATTTGGATAATGTTCTCCAACAACTGGTAACCCTGTAACTTCTGCAATTCTCTCTTTAGTAGAAACAATTGTCAATCCCCATACTGTCACTTGTCCTTCTTCAAATGTACCCATGAATTCTATGGCAACCTCCTCATTAAAATCTGTCAATTGAAGAAAATAACCGAGCCAGCCACATGCACTCAACCTGCAGACTGCCTCAACATTCACTAGCAAAATACCATGAACAACTAGTTCATGTCTCTGTAACTATCTTCTCATCCTAATAATGCTCAATTTCAAAATTTTTAGCTCTCCAATGCACTGCTAAGCTTTTAATCTCTCTGCAAATTCCTTTGTTTTGAAATGCAATTGCGATTCTTGAAAATACCAATATTTTTTCTTGCATTACCTTTGCTTTGCTTGACATGAACTATAATAATGGCATTAATGATAGAGGACATCAATACCTTAAGTGAGAGTTAGCTCTCCATTTAATTATGATCCTTTTGAAGTCATGTCAAGTTCAAGAAATCAGAATTTGAAAGTATGGCAAATGTGTGTAGGATTAAAAAAAATAATGGAACACAGCCTAAGTACAACACTGATGTGATGGAGGTATGACTAGGGTAGTTTAGAAATGAAACTTGGGGAAGTTAGTAAACTTCCCCTACCCCCTACAAAAATTGAACAAGTGTCCTCACTTGATGAATTTAGCACGAGGTTGCGAAACTGGCTTAATGCATATATTATATATTTAATGCAGCACTAGATATAATTAATTAAACCTGTGTGCTAAAAATAAGTAAAGAATTAGAAAGTTATACCTGGAAAGTAGTTACCGTACATGAATGTGAGCTATTAAGAGTGTCAATTTTGGCAGCCTCATGAGATTGTTGACATGGCAATTTATTGAAAGCTTTTGAAAATAGAAATTGTGGGTGAAAAGGAATTTGAGTGGGTGGTAGAAATAGGAATGAAATAAGTTGGTGAGAAGAAAAGAGAAAAATGAATGAAGAAATATACTTCACAAAATGAATTTTTGTTATGAGTGCTGGTGATAGCATGTCATGTTGATGCTGTAGGAGGAAGGCTTTCACCTTTTGCTGCAAGAACTGTTTCCTAGGGGGCTGGTAAACTGTGCATGTTAAACTGTTGCAAGAATTCTTCTTTGGTTTGAGGCTTGTGATACAGATGCAAGTAGTGTCCATTAAGTAGAAACTTAAATTGTACTAGATCAAGTGTGGTCAATTGTACTACTCCATTATCAAAAACATATTGAATTTCATAGGCACCGAGCCATCTGGTTTGCAACTTTCCTAGGTTTTCCTTGAATATAGAATCATATAATAAATCCCAATCTCCTATTTGAAATTCCTTATTCTTAATATGTGAATCATGCGATCTCTTCTTTTGGTCCTAGATGAGTTTAGTTCTTTGCAATGCTGACTTGCACATTTCATCCAATGAGTTGAGATGGAGGAGACATTCTGTTTGTGTTACAGAAAGATTGATGTTCAATTCTAGAGCTGTGCACAATGTTTTGTGTTCAAATTCTATGGGAAGCATTGCTACTTTTCCATACACCAATTCAAATGGTGTAAACCCTGTTGTTGTCTTCTATGTGGTTTGGTAAGCCTAGACTACTTCTATCAATCGACTGCTCCAATCCTTGCGATGCAACTGTACTGTCTTTGTTAATATGGCCTCTATTTCTCTATTTGTCACCTCCTGTCCATTTAATTGTGGATGATATGGACTAGACTTTTGATGCCTTATGCTATACTCCTTCATCAGTTCAATGATCAGATTTGATGTGAAATGTGCTCCTTGATCTATTACAAGCTCTCGAGGGACTCCATATCTAGTAAAAATTTCCTCATACAAAAATTTAGCTACTTTCTGGTCTCTGGCAATCTGCATTGCTTTTACTTCCACCCACTTTGTCAGATAATCTGTACAAACCAAGATGTAGGATTTTCCATTTGATGGAGGATCTATTGGTCTGATGAAATCCATACCCCACTTATCAAAGGGTGTCATTACTACTTGGGGATTAAGTGGCATTGCATCTTATTTTGTTGGATGACCCATCTTCTAACATTTTTCACATCTTTTTATATACCTAGTTGCATCCTTGTGTAATGTAGGCCAATAATATCCCATTGTTAAGATTTTCAGGGTTTTTCATTTAGCTGCAAAGTGACCTCCATAAGGTTCATCATGACAAGCATGGAGTATATCATATACTTCATCTTCTCTCACACATCTTCTCATAATCTAATTTGGACCAGTGTAAAATAGATTGTTATCTATCCATGAAAACTAAAAAATTTTCTCTGCAAGCTTTTTCTTGTCTTTCTGAGAAAAATGTGGGGGCATCCTATTTGCTACAAGATAATTGTCTATGTCTGCATACCATGGGTTTTTAGTTGCTATATGGAATAAGTGTTCATCTAGAAATGTATCTTCAACTTGAGTAGTGTCTTCATCAACATTTTGAAGTCTAGACAATTAGTCCGCAACTACATTTACTTTGTCTAGCTTATCAACAATTGTTATATCAAACTCTTGCAAGAGTGAAAGCCATCTTGCCAATCTTCTTGTTATAGCAGGTTTATTCATCAAATATTTTATGGCTGAGTGATCAGTGTGAACAAATATGGGATAGCCTGTGACATAGTGTCTGAATGTTTTCAATGCATAAACTACAGCTAGGAGTTCCTTTTCAGTAACTATGTAGTTTAGTTCAGGGCCATGGAGGCTTTTACTAATATAGTAAATTGCATTCTCAAGGTTAGTAGGCTTTTGTCCTAAAACAAAACCTATGGCATAATCTGATGTATCTATATGGATGTGGAATGGAATAGACCAATCGGGTCCTTTTAGGACTGGTGCAATTGTTAGGAGTTTCTTTAGCTATAGGAAGGACTCACCACATGCTTGTGTCCAGATAAATTCAGCTTCTTTTGTAAGTAATGTGTACAGAGGGCTAGCAATTTGACAAAATTTTTGAATAAAGTGTCTATAGTATCTACCATGTCCTAGAAAAGATCTTACATCTTTTTGTTTGGTAGGAGTAGGTAGTGTAAGTATTACCTCAAGGTCCTCAACTTTAACTGGGTCCACTTGAATTCTTGCTGCTGAAATGAAATGCCCAAGTACTACTCCCTCCCGCATCATCATAAAGCATTTTTCACTATTAAGGGATAGATTATGCTCCTTACACCTGATTAGCACCTTTTCAAGATTCTTCAAAGCCTCTTCAAATGTCACTCCAAATGTTGTAAAGTCATCCATATATATCTCCATACAATCATGTGAAATGTCAGTAAAAATACTAATTACAGCTCTTTGAAATGTTGCTAGAGCATTACACAACCCAAAAGGTAGAACTAAATATGCATATGTCCCCCATGGACATGTAATTGTAGTCTTCTCCTAGTCCTCTAGAGAAATAGTTATCTGATTGTATCCACTATATCCATTAAGAAAGGAAAAATACTTCTTACCGGCCAAAGTGTCAAGTACTTGGGTTATAAATGGTAATGGGAAGTAATCTTTCTTGGTAGCTTTGTTTAACTCTCTGTAATCCACATAAATCCTCCATTTGCCTCCCTTTTTGGGCACTATGAGCAGAGGTGATACCCATTTACTATCAGATATAGGATATATAAAGCTAGCATCTAATAGCTTTTGAAGTTCAGTTTTGACTATCTCCCTTAATTTTGGGTTAATCCTTCTTTGAGGTTGATGAAGGGGTAGGCTTCCTTCATTAAGATATATCCTGTGAGTACATAGTGTAGGGCTTAATCCCTTCATGTCCCCATAATCCCATCCAAAGGCTTTCTCATGTGTTTGTAGTAGTTTGGTTAGTTGATCCATTTGTTGTGAAGGCAACTTATTATTCACATAGAGATTATGACCTTTAGAAAGCTCAATAGTAGTTGTAAGGTCAAGCATGGATACTTCAGTGATAGGACTTGTTTTTACTTCACTAGGTAGCAACTGGTGGATAATATTGGGTTCTGAAGGTAATACACAGTTCTCAAAGTTATCTTCATATATACTCAACTCTAACATAGAACTCTCAGATATATCTTTGATTACAACACAATCATTATTAAGAATGCTCCAAATAACTTCATCTTCCTCTGGGAGTTTCAGGAAAGATTGCCCATGTAACATCATTAGCTGGACCACAAAATTCAGTTCTTCTTCCCCATCTCCTAAATCTGGCCATATAGGTGTACTCAAATCTGGCTGCGATTGAGCTGGAGGATACAATGCTAGTTTCTTAGTAGCTTGCCCATCTAAGATTGTCATGTTTGTTGGAAATATAATTGGGAAATGTGATACTGAGAGAGGGGGGGGGGGGTGAATCAAATATCACCTACTAAACCATTTTTTTATGAATAAAACTTTTTCATAGCATCAACAATACTTGATCATAACCAAATAACTAATATACTAAACAACATCCTTGAAAGCACTCATAACACAATGATTTTGGTTACCCAAAAATGCTTGAAAGGTAAAACTAGGGTGGGGATGACACCCAAAAATCTTCACTACTGCAGTAATAAATTTTCTTGTTAGGGCTTACAAAATTTGATCAAAACTTGATCTACCTTGTGAGGGGTTTGCCCTGTTAAGAGCTAAAAGACTTATACAGTCTACCTTGCTAAAGGATTTGAAACTTACAACAAAGTAAGCACTCAGTTAAGAGATTACAAAAAGTCAGTTAGGACTACTCGGTTAAGAGATTTACCTTGATACACTGGTTAGAATGTCTCAGTACCTTATCTTTCAGTTTGCACTATATGCAGATTACAGATATTCTCTTTTCTGTATTGTGTTGATATCTCTTATCATATTTATTTCTATTATGTCCTTTCACTGCTTCGCTCGATCACTGAACTTTGTCTGAATACTTTACTTCACTGAATATGCCTTTCTTCTCATTCCCTTTACATTCTCTATCCCTCCTTACCTTTTTTTTAGGGTTTAGATCTTATTCTTATATAATCAACAAATCATCTTCATGATTCAAGATCTACGGTTTAGCTTAATTCCTTTTGCCACTTAAACCTCACTAATTTCTGATTGGCTCTAGGTAATACATAGGGATCAATGATTTCTAGGTAGATGCATAATTACCTCCATAATTATCTCAACAAACAAAATACAAAACATGAATGTCAGCCAAAATGGTTTACCTCGATTACTGTGCCAAAACAAACTCTTATGTCATTCCTAGCTAACTCGGCAAATGTAGTTCCTGATACTCGACATTCACTATACTTGACATATGTTTATATCTTTGGCTCTCAATAATTATTACATATATGACTCAACAAAACTAGACTCGGTATACTACAAAAATACATAGTGACCATAAGTTTACTCGGCAGTACTACTGCTTGGTAAGTAAACATTACATAACTCAGCCTTTACATAATGACTCGGTCACAGTGATGACCGACCATCATTGCCTAGATAAATGACTAAGTATGGGTCACTAATAGTCAACAAAACTATAGAGATCTACAATCTTCCCCTTTGACATTAGTGGCAAAAACACTTTGTCGTGACATTACATCTATATTTTCAAAAATATGTAGTATAAGCAAAATACTCCCCCTAAGATATATATACATTCAAAATTTTCAAAATTTTGTTACCTCCCTTTATCATGTCATGTCATGTCATGTCATTTTACTTCCCCCTTGATTTTGACACGATGAATGTCTTCTGGAGTGGGGATCTCAAAGTATTTCTCCATAAATGGTTTGTGCAGCATCATAACCATGTGTAGTGCAATTTCCCATCCTCCAGCAACAATAGTTAAAATTTTAGACTGCACTTCTAGCTCAGCAACTAGATTGATTAGGCTCTTGGTAGTAGATAGATTCAGATCCTTCTGGGTTAAGTCCTTAGCCTTGACCAACTTTCTCTGTATTGCCTCCAGGTGAGGTGTTAAAATTTTTTGGATAGAAAGTAGGTGAGATCTAATCTTTCCATCATTAGCCATCAGTTTGGCTATCTTTCCTTGTGTATGCATGATCATGGCATAATGTTTGGAACTATTTTCTACATCCACGCTTAAGGATTGACTAGTGGTTTTGAGTTCTTGCTGTAGTTGATCAATTAATAGTTGGTTATCCTCAGTGAACTATTCTACATTGCAAAGTTTGGTGAGCAGAGAGTTTGCATTTACAATTACTTCTTCAGTCTCTGCTACCAAAGTGGAAAGTGCGACTTGTTTGATTGTGGTCTCGGCAGATACTTTCTCCAGCTTCTTGGTCTTGAACTTTCTTTTTGACCATTCAAACAAATTATCACTGGCATTACTTGCTTCATTATTTACCTTCTAAACAATATGTAAAAGTTGTTCCAATATGGAAGCGGAACTGTTTACATCTGACAACTCATAAACATCATTAAATATGTCTTTAATTTCATATAGAACTTGTTTCTACTGATGTTCTCTTCTCAATTCTTCTTGTCTACTTTTCCTTGTCAATAAATCTTTCAATATTTGCATTTTCTTATAGGATAAGTTATCAGAATCCCATTTAGGAATAATAATAACTTCATCAATGGTCACCTCTGGTGAAAAGACTTCTAGTTTATGCTTGAGTGCCTTATTTGGTGTGCTCCCACTCAACATTTGTACAAGAGCTTGTATTGCTTCTTGTTCTATAGGCTCCTGTACCTCAATAGCTTTGTCTTTTACTTCTTTTCCCTCTGTGCTCTTATCCTCCACATGAGGACTAGTGGCTTTTTCTTTTGACTTCTCTTCTTTTTCTTGGTGTATCTCCTTAACAAACATGGGTTGAGTTGCTGGTGCTAACTTAAATGGTTCCTCGGTAGTACTCAGTGGTCTCTGATGCTAGGTGATAGTGTTACTCAATCATGCTTGCGGTGCTCGGTCGACACTAGTGCTCAATGATGCTTGGCTTGCTCAGTTAATTCATTGATGTGAATTGTTTACTGATTGTAATTGGCCCTAACCTAGAAGGCCTTACAGTTGGGCATGTTAATGAAAATCAGAGTTAAATAATTATATTATGGAAAAACATACACCATTCCTTTTCAAATCTTTCACAAACTTTCTTCCTTCCATCAAGCAAACTTTCACATATGTGCAAACATTACTAACAAATTCTTCCATCAATGGTAACAAGATTTGTTTCTTTCCATCAGCCAAAATAGTATACTTATACAATCTCCCATCATATATAGCATGTCTATCATATTGCCAAGGTCTACCCAACAAAATATGACAACAATCCATAGGCATCATATCACACAACACCTTATCATAGTATTTTCCAATCTTCAAATTTACATAGCATTGTTCACTTACCAGGAGTGTATGCTCATCTTTGATCCATGAAATTTGATAGGGTTTCAGATGTTCCAACCTTTCCAACTACAACTTTGTGACCATCTCTTTAGATGCTAGGTTCTCCGAGCTACCACTGTCAATGATTACCTTCCAAACTTTATCAGAAACTCTACATCTGGTCTTGAACAAACTTTTCCTTACCATATCTTCCTTTTTTCTTTCATTCCACAATGCTCTCCTTACCATCAAGTTATTTTCCTTCTCAGGTTCATTTAGTGGCTCTTCTTGCACTACAACATTTCTACTGTTACCAAACTTCTTACTTACTTATGTACATTCAAATGACCTATGTCTGTCTTCTATATAATTGTAACAAGTTCCTCAGAAACTTCCTCTGCTATAACCACCTCGCTAGCAACTACCTCTACCTTTGGATGAAATTTCACCTTTCCACTCTATCTTGCCTCTTTCCAAATTTGTCTTTTTAGGTTCAGATCTACCATTTTCACCATTAGATCTACCTCTTCCTCTCTGTCTTTGCTCATGTCTTTTATTCAGCTTCTCCTCGGCTTTCAAAGAAAATTGGTAAGCCTCTTCAATGTTCTCCAACTTGACCATACTAATTTCCTCTTGGATGGAAACTCTCAAACCATTCAGGTATCTGCCAATTCTTTCCACATCATCTTCATCATGTCTAGATATGATATCCAATCTATATAATTCCTTAGTATACTCTTTTACCGATCTATCTTTCTACCTTAGACTTTGCAATCGCCGAAGTAGGTTAATTTGATAATCACAGGGTAAGAACTTTCCTTTCAATTTGTTTACCATTTTACTCCATACCTTGATTTTGTCTTTGCCTTTCCTTTTCCTATCCAATTGTAGATGTTCCCACCATAAAGATGCATGGTTTTTCAACTTAGTGCTTGCAATCTTCACTTTCTTATCTTTAGGGATGTTTTCATATTCAAAATAATTTTTCATCTCAGTGATTCAATCCACCAATTCATCAGAATCTAGCTTTCCACCATATTCAGGAGGATTGAAATGTGGTGTAGACTTCAAATTTGTCAAGGCCTTCAAAAATATTTCTTCACCTTGATCCATAATAGGTGTAGGTTTTGCATTTTCCTATTCTTCCTCAACTTTGTCATCACTAACATCTAATATTTTTTTGTAGCAGAGCTAGGGGTTGGCATACTTGGGAACAAGGAGATTGTTTGGAGGCTTGCGAGCTCAAGTTTAGATTTGCCTTAGGGTTTCCATTAACTTCTAATTGTCTTCAGAGCTGAACTAGCTAGTGTTTGTATTGAATCTAATTATGGATCTTTCAGAATTGTTTACTAATTATAATTGGCCCTAACTCGGAAGGCCTTACAATCAGGCATGTTAATGAAAATTAGAGTTAAACAATTATATTGTGTTGTATTATTCAGTATTCCGCTATAGAATTCTATTGGCTGCAAGGTTTGGACTGTCCTTAATTGGATCCACCATCCTTGACTATATCAAGTGGTATTAGAGTGAAGTTGGTTCCTATTTGAGTGAAGTTGGTTCTTGTTTGAGCCCATTTTCTTCCTACAATTAGTAAACAATTCTGCAAGATCCACAATTAGATCCAATACAAACACTAGCTAGTTCAGCTCTGAAGACAATCAAAAGCTAATGGAAACCCTAGTTCCCTGATCTATAACTTATGTTTTCATCAGCTGTTGCTAACTATGGACGTCCTAGAATAACAGGGTAACCAACAAGGTTGACCTTTGGTGGGAGGATCATGAAATCAGCAAGGTACTTCCAAGAATCTAAGGCAACTATGATGTCTTCTATCATTCCATCAGGGGTAACAGTAGAGCTATCTACTAATTACAATATTGTTGGAGTAGCTCTCAACCCTTTAATACTCAGTTTATTCATAGTATCCTTAGTCATTACATTAATGGCAACACCTAAGTCTATCAATGCAATTTTGACAGACTGGCCATTAATGATGATATTCATAAGTGACTCCCTGGATCTGAATATTTTGATATTACTAGTTTTCCTAGCATAATATCAGCTAATTGTCCTATAACATGAACTGTTGTAGGATCCTTCTTCTTCCTCCTAGGCTTTTTAAGACAAGCTTCTTTAATTGCTTTTCCATAAATTGGAACATATTTTATTACTTGAAACAGGGGAATCTGGACATGCATGTTCTTTAATTGGTCAAGGATATCAAATGGTTTATCTTCTTTTGGTAAGGGCTTCTCCATGTTGAGCCTTTGGGGAAAATGTGGTTTGACTGATTTATGATCATTAGTTGAGGTGGGAACATTTTCTGGTGCAACAATATTTGGCAAAACATTCTCTAGAATTGGTACTGATGCTGTAGGAAGGTCTAGCACTTCAATTATAAGGGGTGGTTCAGGTGTTGGCAAGGTAGTACTTGATCTTAGGTGTATATCAGCTATATCAAGTACATATGTAGGGAACTTCTGAGCATCATTAGCATACATTTATTGTTGTGGCTATTGACTGTTGGGATTCGGTTGAGGTTGAGTAGGTAATTGCATCTACTATTAAGGATTTGTATTTGTAGGTGGTGGCATTATTGCAGGCATATTTGTTAGAGGTGGTAGAGGTGGATATCCAAGGTTTGGATTAGGCCATTGCTGAGGTCCTCTCCACTGGTTAGTGGGCTGCCAATTCCCTTGTGGTTGTTGCCATTGGTTTGGAAATTGTGGCCATCGGGGTTGCTATGGAGGATACCATTGATTTTTTTGATTATTTGGCCAAGCATTATTCCAAGTGGGTTGATTATATTGTGGAGGACTTTGGACATTATAGTTTTGCCACTGACTATTATATGGACTTGAAATTTGTAATGGGTCTTGAGGCATACCTTGTCTTGTGGTCCATGGCCGACATTGAGAAACAAAGAATACTTTCTCATCCTCTCCTATCTTCAAGTATTCAGTTGGAAGATGCTGGTTCTCCAAGTTTACGACTAATTTGCACTAACAATCCTTCTTTTGTTTGTTGCAATGAGGGTAGTATTCAGCTAGCTGCACCTCTGCATCTGCATGTTTCTTCTTGGCGATCATCATGTCCAGGTGTGTAGCAAAATCATTGATGATGTCTTGTTTGAAGTCTAACAATAGGTTTGAAATCTCCATTTTTTAAATACCAAAGCCACTTCCTTTAGCTAGCGTTGAGCGAAATCCCCTTCCTTTCTTGACTACTACTCTAGAGTAATTCATACAAATCTTCTGAAGGTCATCCTAGGAGGAATGAGATATATCACCTCTAGCCATGAGGTCCAGAGCTTCAAGAGAATTTTCATTCACTCCTCTTAGAAAAATCAGCTTGCAATGCATGTTGCGGGTTCTTCTGTAAGCTAAATAAGAAGCGTGATATATAGTCCTCTAATGTCTCTTCTTCCCTTTGTGACATACAGAAGATGTCATCTCCTTTTGAATCACTTCTCTTGCAGTATTCCTTATACTTTCTTAGAAACAAATCTCTCATTCTATCCCAATTAGCTACTACATTTTCTCCTAAGCCCATGAGCCATCTGAGAGCTAACTCCTTTAGTGTTTCTGGAAACAGCTTAAGCTTATGACTATCTTTATTATAGTCAAAACTTTGACGTGCAGTATGTCAAAATTGAACAAAAAGGTGTTAGGATCCTTTGTAATAAGGCCATAGAACTTTGGAAGTGCTAAAGAAAGTATGTTCTTGAGGTTAGGATTATTAATAAGACTTGGAAGTGGAAATGGAAATGTAGGAGCTACTAGCACTAGAGGTGTTGGATACTAAAATTGTGGCTGGAAATTATTATTGATTGGAAGATTTTGAGCAATAGGTGGTGCTTGAGTGGGATTGTTATGGAAACTGGCTAATATTTTTGCAAAAGGAAGGAGGTCAAATGTTTCTTGGGTTTCTTCTTCTTCTATTTAAGATGATGCAACAAACTCAGGACTGGCGTCAAGAAATGGTAACTCAAGTTCTTCAAATTCTTCTTTTAGTTTAACAGGTTCTTTTGGAAGAAATCTGCCATGAACATCTCACCTTCTTTGATGCATGCAAGTAAGTTGATGACTTGTGAAGCAAGCTCACACCTCCTTGGTATTGACTAAAAATAGGAAACTAATCTGAAAAATAAATGACTCATTAAGGTTCCTAGTTTGACACCATCCCCGAAAATGACACCAAAAATGAACAGTCTCACAATAGGTAATAATAATCATGCCATTGTCTCTCTTAGGATTGATATACTCATATTAAAGATTACTTTCCCCACCATGAAATGCATTTATATTGTCAACCCAGGGACATAGACTTGAAATGGGATAGCACAGTTTGTGCACTAAGTTCCTCTAAGAGTCATAACACTTATGCTATAGGAAGATAAAATGCATAAAAGGAATCTATTCTATTGCTATAGGAAAGTAAAAACACTTGACTATTGAATGGAATTAATGTAGAAAACTTATGAAATAAATCTAAGCCTATCTAACAACCCAAAACATTCACTATACCCATATTTGCAAATGTTGCAGGAACAACCATAGTGGCAATGTTGCAGGAGTAAAATAGTAACTCTAATTGAAAATAGGAAAAGTACAGGAAGCGAATCTATTCTAACTTAATCTAATCCACCTTCCAAGTGGGCCCCCTTGGTTGGCTTCTGCTAACTACTCAACACAAGAAATAATCCAAAATCACTCTTCCATTAAATTCTTCTTTAATTGGTTACATAACAGTTGAACAACTTCATGAAGAATGAAATAGAGTAACTTCCACTATACTGGATACATAATTCTATCTTTCTTCCTTACCTCCTAAATTAGTCAAAATCCCTTTATATCAAGGATTGACGCTTATTCAAAACATAATAGAAAAGTCTCATTAAACCTCGCCAAACATGGATGAGATAAAACAACCACGACATAATACAATTACCATTGAAAATAGAATAATAGTTATGAGGAAATATAGTAGGATAAATTCCCTATATCCTCTAGAACAACAACTTCTTCAAAGCACAACATATCCAGTGGAACCATGCTAGATTCTCTCGCCATGGTTGGTCTTCAAACGCTCCTTCTTTAATGCAAGTGTGCCACTCTTCATACTACTCTGTGTTTACCTAAAAGGTTAGTAACATTTGGTACAGATGTGCAAGTCAACATTTTCAATTCCTACTTAAATGTTAGAACACAACTTGAAATAATTATATGAAGTACTGCATTATATTTATAATAGTTAGAAAAACATATCATTCAAGCTACCCATAGATTTTGTGGCTTTAGTTGTACTTAGGATAAGTTCACATAAGTATAAAACATAAATGTCTTGAAAATGTTTGTCAGAGTATCAACAAAACATGAAGTTCATAACAAAATTAAGGCAATAATTAGACTCACCAATATTCACAATAGTGGAAGCTACTAGAGGGTCATTAGAATCATATAGTGATGCCATACTATTATGATCGGGTGATGAGGCAATTCGGCCTATTATAGGGAGTCCCTAGAGTAGTACCTTGCTATATACATCCGATGAGGTACCATTAGAGACCCAACACCTTCACTGACCATCGATAGCAGACATAGAGGATAGTGATGTAGATGAGATAGAGGACATAGAGGTACCATCAGATGTGACCTATTCAGGCATGAGCCATGATTACATTAGGTACTAGAGTTTGCAGGGGACCTGCCCCATCTTCCTTAAGGATTATCCTATAGGTGATCTAGGTTTTTTAGAGAGGACACACCAGGATAGTGGTACTACAAAGGAGGATGAGGATGTTAGAGATGAGGAGGGGCACATCTCTGAGGGAGATCCCATGGAGGAGGAGAGAGTAGAGGACATGCCCATAGCTGGTAATACTAGTGTAGATATACACATTACTCATGCATCACCACTGAGATCATGATGGCCCCCACAGCCCCACACAAAGACACCACCATTGAGACCTAGATATGGTGAGCATGGAGAGAGTAGTCACTCCATGCCCCCACCATCTAGACACTTTAGTGACATCCAGGAGGGAGACCCAGGTATGATATATGATTTTTGATTGAATATGTGATTTGATTTAAGATAGAAAGACACTAGACTGATAAATGTAATTTTCATTCTGCAACTAGCGTAGTAGAGTGGAGGAGCTTTGTATCCAAGATTCTCAAGGATACAATTATATCCTACTGACTACCAGCCAACGAGAGAGATTCTTCCATTGGTCACAGAGATCCTGATAGGCATGCTGACATCTTTGCATGCATCCAACAAGAGCTGAGATTGTGCAGAGAAAGGGAGGAGAAGCTGATAGCTGAGCTATAGAGTTCCCAAGAGTGTCCCCAAGGTATGAGCATATTGAGGAGCCACACATGAACACATAAATCTTCATCTTCCTATCATAGGTCAGAGAGATCCGATAGCCATCGACCATCAGAGCGTAGTGATAAGCATAGTGACAGATAGGGATATTGGCCACATATGTATCAGAACTTGAAAAAATCTTTTTGATGAATGGAAAAAATTTCTATACTGATTAGTTCTATGTTTGATTACTATGATTTCATCCATATAAAACTTAATAGGAAGAAATAAAGTGCATGAATATATTCAATATGTAATTTTGCTAGAACTACATAACCTATAAAATAAACTTTATAAGGAATACATAAATGCACAAGGAAAGAATGAATGATATTAAGGATAATAATGTTTGCGATGCATAATATTAATGGTTTCCTTTAAAGAAACACCATCCATATCAGCAAGTTTATAAGCGCCTGAACTAAAGTCTTCAATAATAACAAAAGGTCCAAGCCAATTAGGGCTAAATTTTCCTTTTTCGCCCGGTAAAGCATTCACATTTAGTTGATTCTCATAAAGGACTAAATCACCAACTGCAAATGTTTGTTCAGTTACCTTATGATTGTATTTTTTCTGAAGATATTTATGATAAGCTTTTATATGTTCTAATGCATGTATTCGTTGTTCATCCAACATTTCTAGCTCTTGTAAGCATTGTTCACGAAAAGTATCCTTATCAATTATCCCATGAAATGAAAAACATAGAGAAGGTATTTCTAATTCCAAAGGCATAATTGCATCAGTACCATAGACAAGGTTGTAAGGATAAGTACCTATGGTAGTACGAACACTAGTCCTATAAGCCCATAAAGCATAGGCTAGTTGAGTATGCCAATCTTTCGCATGCTTACAAACTATTTTTCTCAAAATTTGTTCAATGATTTCATTTGATGCTTTAGCTTGTCCATTAGATTGAGGATAATAAGGAGTTGAAAATCTATGTTGAATTCTATATTTCTCCAAGAATTTCATGACTTCTTTGTTTTTAAAAGAGGTACCATTATCCGAAATTATCGTCAAAGGAAAACCAGATCTTGTTATGATATTATTAAGGATGAAATAAAAAATAACATCTGCCATTGTTGAATGAAGAGGGACATCTTTGACCCACTTTGTGAAGTAATCCATAGCAGTTAAAATGTAAGTGTGTCCTTGAGAAGAAGCTGGTGCAATTTTTCCAAAAAGGTCAAAACCCCAAACACTAAAAGGCCATGGAGAAACTTGATTATGAAGCTCACGAGCAGAAGCATGAATCAAATTACTATGTTGTTGACATTGAGGACATTTCTTAACAAACATGAAAGAATCTTGTTCCATTGTTTGCCAATAATATCCCATTCTAAGCAATTTGTTAACTAAGGATTTTCCACCAAAATGTCCCCCACAAGAACCAGAATCAGCTTCTGCCAAAGCTACAAGGATTTTAGTTCTATTGAGACATCTTAATAATAATCCTTCATAAGAGCATTTGTAAAGCATATCTCCTAAAATGATGTAATGCCCTGTGAGCTTCCTAATATGATTACACGTGTTCCTTGTTGTTGATTTAGGAAAAGTACCATCCTTGAAAAAATGAAAAAAATGTGAATACCATTCATCCGAATGCAAATTGAAACAATCAAAGGTAATCTTTTCAAAAATTGCAGGGCTTTTAAGAGTTTGTATAGTAAATTGAAAGTTTTTAGCATTATTATCGAGACAAACCAAAGAAGTTGCGCTTGCCATGGCGTCTGTATATCGATTATCCTTCCTAGGAAAAGTCTAAATCATATAAGAGGAGATTCTGAAAGCACATTAAGAGCTAAATCTCTGTATTGTGTCATTTTATCATTCTTAGTCTGATATCCTCCTTTTATCTGTTCAACAATCAGTTGTGAATCTCCATATATTTTTAAATGTTTGATATTAAGAGATGAAGCTACTTGTAGGCCAGCTATAAGAGCTTCATACTCCACAATGTTATTAGTACAAGGAAAGGTTAATTTGTATAATAAAGGGATGGGTTTTTTCATAGGGGGAATCAAGATAATACCCACACTAGAACTTGTCTTATACTTAGACCCATCAAAATATAATTCCCAAATATCATCTTGTTGAATAGCTAGAACATTATCATTAGGGAATTCTATTGAAGTAGAACATGTATCGGGATGAGGACAAGGAGCTTTAGCTAAATAATCTATTAATGCTTGTCCCTTAATAGACTTTTCAGAAATAAAATTAAGATCAAATTCTATAAGCAACATCACCCATTTTTCCAACTGGCCAAAGAGATTAGTTTGTGAGAAAAGATGTTTCAAAGGATCAAATTTAACAATCACATTAACTTCAACATTTATAAGATAATTCCTGAGTTTCTGACATGCATCAACTACAACTAGACATTGTCTTTCCAAATCTGCATATCTCGTTTCGTAATCAAGTAAAGTCTGACTAATGTAATACACAGGTTTTTCCTTACCATCATTATCATTTTGATCTAACAATGCACTCACGGCCTTTAGAGTCACTAAAGTGTATAAATGGAATGGTTTATCAAATTTAGCAGGCTACAAGATAGGAGGATTTGCAAGATACTCCTTAAATTGCTCAAAAGCTTGTTTAGACTCATCATTCCAAGAGAAAGTGGTATCCTTTCTAAGAAAGGAAGTAAAAGTGATAGTACGATTCGCTAAATTAGAAATAAAGTGATGAATAGCTTGTATTTTTCCTTGTAAACTCCATAATTGAGAAATATTCTTAGGAGGAGGCATATTAACAATAGCTTCAATATTTTTAGTAGCTACTTCTATTCCTCGCTTAGAGATTATAAATCCTAATAGTTTACCATAATCAACTCCAAAGACACATTTCTTAGGATTCAATCTCATGTTGTAACTTCTAATCCTTTCGAATATCTGTCGTAAAATGGTATCATGATCTTGTCTTTGTATAGATTTTTCTAAGATATCATCCACATAATCTTCAAGGATCCTATGAATGTAATCATAAAAAATCAAAGTCATAGCCTATTGATAAGTTGCTCCTGCATTTTTTAATCCAAAAGGCATCATGATCCAACAAAAGGTTCCCCAAGGTGTTATAAATATAGTCTTAAATTGATCTTCAGGAGGGATAAAGATTTGATTATATCTCAAAAAAAAATCCATAAAAGATAACAAGGCATGTCCCACTATTGAATCCAAAATCATATCAATGTTAGGTAATGGGAAATCATCTTTCAAGGATGCCTTATTTAAATCTTTGAAATCAGTACACATTCTTATCTTATTTTCTCCTTTTGAAACATGCACAATATTTGAAATCCAATCTGAGTAATCAATAAAATGAATAAATCTAGAATTGAATAATTTTTTAATTTCACCATTGACTAATAAAGCAATTCATGGATTCATCTTTCAAATTTTCTATTTCACAGGTTTCATATTTGGTTTTAAAACAATGTTATGAGTAAAAATCTTAGAATCTATACCCGACATATTTGAATATGTCCAAGCAAAGATGTCCTTAAATTCAAGCAAAATGGAAACCAACTGATCATGTTCATCCTGACTCAAACATTTCCTAATCTTTATCATCCTTTCAGAGTTGTTTTCATCCATTTGAATATCAATAGTTTCAGTTATTAACAAATCACTTCATATCAGAGGATCCTTCAATAAAGGGAGAGTATCCTATTTATCATGTTCTCCAAAATAAGCATCGATACTTAAACAATAAGGTTTTCATTGTTTGTGATGAAACTTAGGCAAGTCTTCATAAACCCCTAAAAATTCCATTAAGGCTTCATCTTCAGGAAAAATATCCAAAGAAGGTGCTTGATTAAGGTCAATAAGCAGTGGGTTAACCAATTTCAACTGTCCACTACAAATATGATTAACATTAAGAGGAAAAGCTGATGATTGTCTATAAGGATTAAATCCTAATCCATATGTATGATCATAACCTTCATTATGCAAATGAACTTGTATACCTTGTTCATATTTACCACATCCTTTGCCATTAAATCCTGATTTCTTAAGCAAATGATAACCAAGACCATATCGATCAGTCATATCAAAAGGAGTCCAAGGAGTAGCATATGTCACAATATCATAACAATCAGGCTTTATAGTTTCAATCGTTTCATTAATCGAACTGGCAACAAAATTAATTTTTAGTTCCTTAGAAAGCGGAGAAGGAGCAAATTTTTTTTTCTCAAATTCATTTTGTTGCTTCATGAATTCCAAATCAGAGACCTTGTATTCTCCAATAAAAGTAGGATTAAAATCCAATGTCCCCCAATCATCCTCAGTCAAAGAAGAAGATGGAGCTTCCTGTTGTTGAATCTCAGGTTGTTTTATCTTGGATTCTTGTATCTTTGGTTATTTTTCAATCTCTTTACTAGGTTGAAGAGGCTCAGAGATTTTGGCATATTATGTATTTAAGCAAGGATTCGGCACATTGTCCGCCTGTAATGTATACATTAAGTTGTTATAGATGAACCTAACCTTGTGATGAAGAGTAGAAGGAACTACATGCATAGTATGTAACCACGGTCTTCCTAAAAGAAGGTTATATTTGAGAGGTCCAGGCATAACATGAACAGTAGTATTTAGAATAACTAGACCAACTTTAATAGGTAAGGTAATAATGTCCAAAGTTTTCTTTGCAATATTGTCAAATCCACATATAGGAACATTATCAGGTTGAATAGTGGTAAGATCAGCCTTAATTGCCTTAAGCATACCTGTACTACAAACATTAAGCCCAGATCCATTATCAATTAAGGTTCTTTGAATGATACTCTGATTAATAGAGACAACAACCATAATAGCATCATATTGATTTTGCACCTCTAGGGAAGGTAAATCATTATCAAAAAACACAATAGGAGGTATAGAAGGCATAGTATGCATGCAATCTAAAATAGAATGAATGTTCTCTTGATTAGGAGGTGAAACAGGAAGAGTAGATAAAGCTTTTTGCAATACCTCATGATATGTTAGGGAAGTTTGAAGTAATTCCCACAAAGATATCTTAGTAGGAGTTGCACGTAATTGGTCAACTAAGTTATACTCCTTAAAGGCAGATGGAAACCTAGGTGCTTTAGGAAGCATAGGTTGAGAAGGCAGTAAAGAAAATGGAACAGTAGGCTAAGGGTTATTCTGTGTGTGATAAGCATGTGAAACAAAATCAATGTTATCAAAGAAATCCAAAGGATCTGTAGGTTTACCCTTAATTGTTATCCTTTTACCGTCATCAAAGGTGTAGGATATATCATTTTAGGTTTATCAATGTTGCAAATAGTGGGACATGAAGGTAACCATGCACACACCCTATGGTAAAATTCAATTGGAGAGGTTATGGAGGAGAGTGAAATAGGAATATGATCTATGGAGATCTTATCCAAACCATTTTCATCCTCACTACCATGTACCTCATTAGGGAATCTATCCTCTTGTCCAATAAAAGCGTCATCAAAGTACTCAAAACAAGAATCATACATGTTGAATACAAAGAAATTATAAAAGCATGAAAATGAAAATGTTTTTGTATTTTAAAGAAATTTTGCAATTTTTTTAATTTTTGAAATATAAATGCAAGAAATCTAATCTTATAAGCATGCAAGATTTAAATCTAACAACAAAAAAAAAGATTTTTCATAAACGGGTTCACCAAAATGAACAATGGTAAAATGGAGCTTTGACAATGCATCTATCATTCACCACTATTCATTTGTATTGTTTTGAGTTGGAATTGCATAAGTAATGTAAATCTGAAAATACTTGAAATCACATAAAATAAGATACATACCTCATAATGGAATAGATTTAGAAATACCTATTTTCTGAAGCTTGTGCACAGTTTCAGAAGATTTTGCAACTAGAAAAATGAAACAAAGAAAATCCAAAACACTTTTGTCTTTTTGGCAGTAGATAGTCTTTGACCCCGATACAAGGTCAAGGAATACCTCAAGATTTTGAAGGTTGACTTTAACTTTATTCGCAGATCTCAGAAGTTCATCGAAAAGGGTACTCATATCTGCACTCCAATTCTTGAAACAACAACGGTAGATATCTAAAAATGGTGTTTTGGGGTGGCTATATAGGGTTTTTCCTTAGTCAAATCCCTATTTTGGTGATCTCCACCTCCTCAAATATCCAATTGGAATAGAATATGTGCATGTATTGAAAGTGTAATGCCAAGATCTAATCCTCTAGATTAAAACCCTAGCATGAATATGTATGAGGAAACAAATGCATAGATTTGAACAAGGTAAGAAAGCATACCAAGCCCCCAAGGCTAAAGTACTCCTACAAAACTCATAATTCATAATTTCTACCCCATGATTCTATCTTTGAATGCTTGAATATTGATAATGGTGGATCAAGGAAGAAAGGATCTCTCTTGCTCCAAATAGATGTTGACAATGGTGTGCTCATAAAGATGCTTGATATCAACAATGGCTTGATCTTCTATATCATCTTCTTGCAATCTTACATCTTCACTTCACCATTCCTTGTTTTCTTGAATCTCCTTGTAATGTGATTGCTTCTTGTGCAATTGCTTGGTTGTGTCAAATCACTTGGTGAAAATGAATGCAAATGAGAGTCTTTATATAGAGGTTTCAAGGTGAGGCTCCTAGAGTAATGTGAGGACCCATAATTCAAATTTCACCTCAAATTATGATCCAATCACAATAACCAACTAAGGAGGAAAAATAAGTAAATGAATTTTGAATTAAAACCTTTCTGCACTCGAATTTGAAGGCCCGACATTGATTTTGGGGCCCACTAGGACCAAATTTGAAAAGGGGAACCAAATCCTGAAGGAGGTCAAAGTTGACCTCATCTTTGACCTAGCTTAGAGATGACCTCAACCCTAACCTAGGTCAAGGATGACCTCATCCTTGACCCAGTGGGCCCAGATCTTGCCAGAATCAGAATAGAAGGTCTCGGGAATGCTCAGAGACCTAGAAATGATGTCAGAATGGGACATAGTGCGAGGGAGAGGCACAAAATCCTATGATGATCATGATGAAGGCTAGGATGACCTATTTATAAGTCCTTCCTATAAAATAGAGCCATGAAAGAGGGAAATTAAGGAGAATCCTTGGGATCCTAACCCTAATTTCACCTAGAATGAAGGAATCAAGTGCAGAATGCATCCTAAATGCAAGTCTATCATGATAAATGTACTAAAAGAGGGTGCAAAACCTATCAAGATTGAAGTGCTTCCATTTTAAGATGATACATCAGGTTCTCAGGCTTACTTGTCTACTTTCATTTATTTTTGTATCTAGTTGATTGCATGGGGTTGGAAAACCCAAATTTTCACTAAATGATCCCAAGCTTGTTGCAGTCCTTTATAAGGATTTCTAAGATCATTTAGGAAGGTGGCCTTTTGGTTGAGTGAGAGGTCTAGGTCTAGTCTCTTCTTGGTTTTAGAATATCGGCTGATGATTTGTTTTCAGTCTAGGGTGTAACAGATTTTTATATCAGACTGTATTATTGTATGAATGGGAAAAATTCTAATCCTTAACTATATTGGAGTGGTTTAATCTTGAAGCAAGGTTTACAAAGGTAGGAATCCTCATACATAATACTAATATCCAGTCTTATTTCTCTCATGTGTTGATCTTATGAATTTTTAGTTTTTTGACTCACTACACAAAGTTTATCTGTGTATATGTTGTTAGTCCTTAGTTCTGATCTAAGATTGGATTAAATGATGCTCTAGATGAAACATAGATTCATTGGGTTTGCACAAGGATTTTTTAAAGTAGTATGGGTTTGGGTATTTGTGTTTATGGCTTGGATCTTTGACGAAGAATAGTAGTTGGTTTCTGTATTCTGTAGTGCATTAGAGATTTTGCCTAGTGGATAAGGCATTGATTAGGAATAAGTATATTCTGCAATGATGTGCATTTGATATGGTCTTCTTATATTCTCAAGTTTTAATCATAACCAATCCCAAGTCTTTTAAAAATTGAGGTTATAGAACTATATGTTCATCATGGTGATTAAGAATCAATGTGTGACTGGTTATCATTTAGTATTTTCTCACCATCCTAACTGTTATTTAAATCTAGAGAAGGTTGTGAAGAATAAATTTTTGAGCTGGATTAGGTGTACCCACCTTGGTTTTGTAGAGCCAAAAGTCTAGAGGGTAGTTTTGTCCTTGTAGTTGGTCCAGTTACCTACAAATCTGCGCATATTCAGAACTAAACCCTCCTGTAAATCTATCTTATGTATATTGGTGTCTCTCTGAGTGTAAAATTATTTTTAGGTACCAATAATTTCTTGTTATACACTAAGTTTGGACCCTTGTTTCAAGCTCTCATAGTCTTGATAACCTATTATAACATGGGAATCGTCTCCAGGTGTGGGACCTATGCTAACTAAGATGAGACCTCCAGATTCTAGGCTGGTTCCTCTCAGATAATCACCTTAATTTACTTCTTGACATGAAAGTAAAATTCTTGAGGGAAAAGGGATAGGAGGAATGCATGAAAGAGAAATGACTGAAAACAAACTATCCTACTAGGTGATACACCAAAAATAAGGTATGAATTACAATATGGAAAATGAAATTAGTGCATAAACTTAGGTCTAACAGATTACAACTCACTAAATAGGCTTGCACCAATATTTAATAGAAGGGTCCACAATAGAAAGAGGCTATTCAGGGAAAGAGAGAATTTCACAAACAATAGCATTCCTAAGAATTTAGACACAATCTATAACCTGCAAACAAACATTCACCTCTGCAACTAGGTATAGGAATGACATAGATTATTAGGGGGTTGAAGTATAACCACAAGATCATTCAAATCAAATTATCCACATAAATACACATGAATTGTAGAAAAAAAGAGGGATTAGGAACCCTAAGATATTACTGAAAACATACATATATTCAATTCATTAAGAGACAATCCAGACAAGAAGGCATAGGGACAAAAAGAATGTCACAAAATACCTTTGCAATATCTAATCTTCCATGAAAGGTTAAAGATTGTAGAAAGCTAGAGGGTAGAAAGAATGCCACATATAACTTTCTAAGAAATAAAACTCTCTTTTTACAATTGTAAACTCTGAGCTCTAAAAGCTCCAAAAAAAATAATATATACATCTCCTTTACTGCACACAGGCAAGAGCAAAACCTAATTAGGGTTATATAGATCTGCATAGAATAATAGCCAACCCTAATTATGTCAAGTATGAAAATAAATGCCCATGAAAATATCTCAACCGATCAGACTACTATATTGCATGCCCATCCTTGTACTATATCTTCCTGCAGACAAGCCACCTTGATCTATCTACCTCTCTGCAACTCAGGCTCGCCATAACTATTCAAATCTGGTACTCTTAGATATTTGAATTTAAAAATGTAAATGGGCACAGGTGGCGCCAAGCTTTTCTTCATCAACAGCTGATATTCAAACTTGAATCTATCTTTAAAATGCAGCCATCAGATCTTCCTTTTTACTCAGGCACGGTATAAGATCATAACCTTAACTTTGTATTTACCTTAGGTTATCCTATTCCTTCAGTTGCTGAATCATTCAATGAATAGTTAACCCTAGCTCACATTTAGAGAACTAGCGATCAACTACTTCGCTCATTCATGAAATGAATTTTTTAACCCAAGCTACTTTTAGCGAATTGGCGAACAAGCGAAATAATTGACCGTAGTTACTATTCAGAGAATTGGTGACAAAGGCTTTCTCCTATTTACTGAAAGGGAAACTTAACTGCATGTTTATTGCACGAACTAGCGAACACACTTGTTCTCTGAATCGCTGAATAGAAAGAATATTCCCTTTTTGTTTAAGTAATCACCTGACTGAGCACATAAACCTGGGCCCATCCATGCCAGTTGTCTTTCTTTTATTCACTTTTGACCACTTCATCAGTAGACACCTCGACAACCACTGACAACGGACCCACCTAACAATCAGCTCAAATCAGACAGTGGGCGCATGATCACAAGGGGGAAGAATATTCCTTGCAATCAAGCACCAATTGTAGATCTTATTCCACTCAAACCCCACTTAACACTTCAGGTCCACTAACAAGTCTTCGTCATCACACAATAACCAATCACAAACATGCATGTCAGCAACATGCGGCACCAGACCCACTTGATAAAATGGTGGAATGATCGATATTAGGTATGTGTGGATTCTAACTAGCCCTCAATTATTTCAATAACCTTATACCATATCAACGGTTGTCGCATGATCTCATAAGTTTAGAAGATTCCTTGAGATCATACGCCAACCGTTGGATCTTAGGGAAGGACAGCTCACTAGGACCACTCCGCCAAGTTTTGCATTTTAATTCGCTATTGACTATCTCCTCACTCAAAATACTCAGACCCACTAACAAATTTCTATCAGTATCCAGCTCAGGCCAATAAAACACATGCACGTCATAACAAAGGACCCACCACCAGAAGCTTTGGTGATAAAGAAAAATTGACAGTTGTCGCATGATCTCATGGGCTCCGAAGATTCAATGAGATCATGAGACAACTGTAGATCTTGTACAAGCTAGCACCCCTACAGATTCCCTGACATAAGTCCCACTGATAAATGCCAAGTCAAGAACACGCTGACCAATCAGAGAATAACACCTCAGAAATATTTGGAACGTGGACACACCCTTCTAAAGCACTTAACTCTAAGTGATTTAGCAATTGCGTGACCAAAGGAATTCACCAATTCACTTTAAGGTTATCTCAACCTCGATCAAGTCTGGAGACTACGTGAACACTCCATTCGGGAGGTCACCAAATAAAGGTCTAACCCTGAGTTTGATTATGAGACCACGCGACTAAAGAGAAGTCGCTGAGCTACTAAATGAAAAGGGAATATGCTTTTCACTTGGGAGATCTTGTAAACAAAAGGGCATTTGCCTAGTCAGGGAATCAAAAGAATATTTGAATAGGGATTTAGAGATCTTGTGACTAGCTTTAGACAATAAAGCGCACATGGGAAATGGAGACTTTAGTGGCTGAAAAGGTAATGACAGAATATAACAAGAACTAGGGTTTTTTAGGGTTTTGGCTTCCAATGGTCATATTTTCAAATTAAAAGGCATGAAGACCAGAGAGCTGAAAAATTGTAGAGAACAGAGGAAAAGGCACAAGACCATAAACAAATCTCAGGGTGCTCGACAGGACTTAATAAAATGCTAGACAGAGCAGACCAGGCCAAACTTGTATGGAATAGGAAAATTTGGGTAACATTATCGTGATTTCTGGTGGATGTCAACCTACTAGACATTAGATCAGTGGCCTTGACATAATTTATTGGGCATGGAGTCATATTTTTGCACATAAAAAATTCTTGGTAGAGAGGTAGATTTAGAACTAGGAGGAACAAAATGTGCACGAGCACTTCTTGAAAAGTAGGAAAACTAACCTAGAAAATAGGAAGAAAGCAAGGACACATATTTACAGAGATTTACAAGGAGGGATTGACTTCAAAACAAGGCTTTAAATGGAATCCATTCACTAATATAGGCAAGGCATCTCCTTCAAGAGTTGATAGTTGGAAAGCATTAGGCCCCTTGCATTCTGTAATCAAAAATAGTCCACTCCAGAAGGAATCAAACTTTGTATATCTACCAGGCTTTGATCTGAATTCATCCCATTTCAAAACTACATCTCCAACTTTGAAGTTTCTGGCCCAGGCTCTTCTATCAAAACTTTTCTTTGTTTTTATCTTGTGGAATTCCATATCTTTCATGGATTTATCTCTGAGTTCTTCTAACTCTATGAGCTGAGCATACCTGACTTGTAAGGGATCTCCTTCTTCAAATAGGACATATTGAGTGGCCAAGTCCAAAGCTGGCAATTCAGTTGCAATGGACAACTTAACCTCTTTACCATTTACTAACATATAAGGAGAATTCCTAATGATCTTCTTTGGGGTAATCCTATCTAACCATAAGACAGATTTCAATTTAGTATGCCAATCTCTTTGGTTATCCTACAGAGTCTTCTTCATTATCCTAATCAAATTCTTGTTTGTTGATTTTACCAAACCATTGCCCTGAGGGTAGTAATTTGAACTTGTATTCAGATAAATGCCATTTCTGATTGCCCATTTTGAGACTTTAAGGCCTATGAATGCCAATGCATTATCTGATATTATGGAGTCTAGAGTGCCAAATCTATGAATTATATCATCATAAAATCTTAAGACAACACTCTCATTTGATTCTTTCAAGGCAACTACCTCTATCCATCTAGTGAAATAATCTGTTGCAGTGATTATCCACTTGTGGCCTGCACTACATAGAGGATGAATCATACCAATAAAGTCTATGCCCCATTTCATAAAAGGTTGTTCTGTTCTAATTGGATGAAAGGGTAAACCTGCAAGCCTTTCTTTTCTTGCAAACATGGCACATTTGATGCATTTTATCACATAATCATGACTATCCTTAAAAATAGATAGCTAATAGTATCCGACCCTAATGATTTTAAAAGCAGTAGTCCTAGGAGAAAAATGACCTCCAGAAGGTCCATCATGAAATTCAAATAGGACATCAGCTATCTTTTCTGAATCAATGCATCTTAAAAGAACACCATTGTGATCCTTTCTGAAAACAACTTCATCTATTAGCACAAAGGGAATAGATTGCAATCTAAAATATCTTCTTTTTGCTGAATCTAGGTCTGTAGGACATTCTCCTGTCTTCAAAAAATGAATCATGTTAGGCAACCAACCTGTTGCCTTGGCATGCTCTTCTATAGAATGCACAACCATAGATGCATATGTTTTCTCTAATTTCTTTGAACTTTCATCCTTTGCCAAATGCTCACAAAGACCTCTTCCTCTAACCAACTTTTTGGTTTGAATATTGATGTCATATTCCATGACCTTGGTGATCCAACCAGCTCTTTTCTCATTTAGGTACTTGGAAAGAAAATTTTTTTTGACACTTGGATGAGTAACTTTCAAGTGTATCTTGCTATGGGTCAATAGATATATGAACTTTTTAAGGCTCTTTACCATAGCAAGTACATGTTTTTCCACAAAAGAGTATCTTTGTTCATACTCTTCTAAACCTTTGTTGAAGAAAGCAATAGGTTGCTCCAATCCATCTAAATTTTCTTGAGTCAACATTGCAGATATAGCTTCTGATCCTCCATAAGTGTAAAAAGGATAAAATCCTTACTAAAATTTGGGTTTAAGAGAGTAGGAGCTGCTGTTAAGGCCTCTTTGATATCTTGAAAATTGGTTTTCCCTTCCTTAGTGCAGTTAAAAATTGAACCTTTCTTTAACATGGTTGTCAAACGCTTCAGTAAATCTGCAATATTAGGAAAGAACCACCTAACAAAATTAATCCTTCCTATGAAAGATTCAAGGCTTTTCTTATGATGTGGCAAGGCTAGTTCTAGGATGGCTACAATTCTTTCAGGGTCTATTGTGATTCCTTCTTTGGACACTATATATCCTAACAATTTCCGCTCATGAACTGCAAACACACATTTCTTGGGATTAAGAGATATCCCAAACTCTCTACACCTTTCAAAGCTCTTCCTCAGATGTTTGATATGATCTGCTGCATGTTTAGAATAAACAGTTATGTCATCTAAATAGACCAGTACAAACTTGTTTATGAGGCTTTTAAAGGCCATATTCATTACCTTTTGAAATGTAGCACCTGCATTTGACAAACCAAAGGGTATCTTTTGATAAGCCATGGTTCCCCACTTGGTTGTAAATGCAGTCTTATATTGATCCTCTTCATTAACTAGGATCTGATTGTATCCTAAATAGCCAACCAATAATGAAAATCTCTCAGACCCAGAGACACATTGTAAGATTTATTCCATAGAGGGTAATGGATGGTGGCCTTTTAAAGAGGCTCTATTGAGATCCCTGAAGTCAACACATAGTCTCAACTCCCCATTCTTCTTCCGTATAGGAACAAGGTTGGAGACCCAACTAGTATGTTTAATGGGGTAGATGATACCACTTTCTATCAATTTGAGCACTTCTTTATGCATAAGTGGCTCAAGCTTGGGATTAACAGGCCTTTGTTTTTGCCTTACTGGCTTGGCATTAGGCTCTAATTCAATAGTGTGCTGAGCAAGGGTTGGATTAAAACCTTTAGGTCTTCATATTTCCATGCAAATACATCACTGAATTCTTTGAATAATTGGGTATAAGCCTACTTTTCTGAATAAATATTTACTTTTTGAAATTGTAAGCTTTTAACTAGTTACAACTCTAATTCAACACAATGTTCTTGTTGAACTACCAGGCCAACTTTGTTCTTCTTAACTTGATCATCCTTGTTGAAGACAGTTTCTAAGGTGACAAGACCTCTAGGCATCTTATTAGATTTAAGTTGTATTACTTGATCACGATAATTCTGCAATAGTCTATCTTGGTTATGTTCTGAGAAAACATCTTCTTCAAACAAGAATTTTAGAATTTGCTCATCATTGTCAAACACTTGCCAATTGACATCATTATCAGGGATAGAAGGTCTGACAATCACTTTGATATGTTTTTGGGTCTCCTCCTTTGAAATACTATTAGGAATGTCATATTAAGATCCAACAGCAGCTAATCTATCTGCATTTTGATTTAGCTTACTAGGGATGGCAACAATATTGAAACCACAAAAGTCATCAATTGCATCCCAAACTCTATGTTTGTATGCTTTCATAGTATCATTCTTGGTTGCACTTATCCCTCTCACTTGGCTGACTACTAACTCACTGTCACCATAAAATTTTAGAGGTTTTAGCCCCCTATTCATAGCCCACTCCAGTCCATTCACTAGGCTCTCATACTCTGCCATGTTGCTAGTGCAGGAGAAACTGAATTTGAAAGTTGTATAATATCTTTCTCCCTTTGGGGACACTAGCATAGCACCACCACCAGAACCATGTCTGCTTCTAGCACCATGAAAAAACAATTCCCAAACCTAGTTGCTCTGATCTTTTGAATCAATGTCCACTTTGAGAAGATTTGGTTCTATAAATCCACTTTCTTGTATTAAATAACTTCCCAAACTAGCATCCCAAATAACATTTTCTGGGGCCTCTAAAGCTCTTTTATTTAGTAAAATATCAAGGATATTTTCTATCTTTGTGCTTGCTTCTCTAATGGTTTGGAAGTCATTGTCATCAAATGCAGGGCAACTTGCATTGATCATATTGGACACATATGGTTCTATGTGGTTTGCTGCCAATGATTTTGACTTAATGGTGACCTTGGTCCCATATCTTGTATGAAATAGCATGTGAGATCAGTCAGAGGAAAGGTAACCCCCTATCTTGGTTGTAAACTCCCTTGACAAACATATAGCGAATAAAGCAGGGAGATCTATGATATATATATCAAGGAGGATGGAGAAATTAGGACTTGCATGAAGGATTAAAATGGTATCCTTAGCCACACCTATAGTGTTAACTGAGGATCCATCAAGTTGTGTGACCTTCTTTTGGAAGGGTTCAAACTTAAGTCCTAGTTGGTCAGCTAGTTTTTTGGGCATTACAGTACTAGTGGCTCCACTATCTACCATACAATTATGTACTAAAGATTCTCCAATAATTAAAGATACATAAAAGGGGGGTGGTTTCAAGTTCCTACCTTGAATGGTATTGGCTTTGAAATTGCTACTTGGAGCCTCCTTTTCTTGATCAATGTTGACCAACACTAGCTTTGCTGCATCTTTTACAGGTTGAGGAGTCGAGATTTCACCCATGCCTTTCTTCAAAATCTCAGGTTGTCCTAGAATAGCCAAATAGTCCCACATAGACAAAGTAACATTTACCTTTTTCATGTTGTCTACAATGTTGAAAGGTGTAACAGTATGTACTCTTTGATGTACTTTTACTATTGCAGGCTCCACTTCTTTGGAAAGTTGGCCTTCTTTGCTTGTAATGACAGGAGCCTTCTTCAACATGGTGGGAGCAGCCTGCTATAGTGGTTCTGTAGATGTAGTAGCTATAATTCCAGAATCTACTTGCTCCATGTCTTGGGCTCTTCTCTTTGACCTTGTGTTGGTAGCAATGGGAGACTCATTATTGACACCATTGAAGCTTTGCTGCTCCCAATTGAAAAGAGTAGTCTCATTATCTTGTGATTCTTGTTGAGGAGCTAATCCACTGGACGAGGCCTCTGATTGAGCATGTGAGGCATTTTGAACCATTAGGGCTTGGTTCATCCATCCATTTGAACATGTGGCCTGATTATGGGGCTAAGTACAAGGAAAACACCATTCATTATCTAAAGCTATATTATTTTGACTAGGAACCATATCCCTAACTGGATTTGCAAAATTAAGAGGTGCAGGGTTATATGGTTGGAATGGCCTTTGATTAAAATTTTGCCTTTGTCCTTGATACCCTCCTTGGTATGGTGGCCTATTATGTTGATAAGGTTGTCCTTGATTCTTATATTATTGGTTAGGACCTTGGCCTTGTGGCTGAAAGGGTGGTCTGATTACATGTCCTTGCCTCTTTAGGTTTGTGACCTCTTTAGTCAAAGTCTGCAGCAAATTTGTCATTTCTTGCCAACTATTTTATTGACTATTCTTTATCTCTTGTAGCTCTTGAGAAAAACTTGCCTTTGATTCTTGACCACGAGTACTAGCCTGAGGTGCTAATATGGTGGGAATAGGGGTGAAAGGAGGGACTTGTATAGATGCAATGGGTTGAAGGTTGGGAAAAATGGGCATGGTTGGCCCGTTTGCTATCATGCCTGCATGGATTAAATAATTTTCTGCCCTAACAGCTATGTCAAAAGCTTGGGGTAAAGAGGTAACACCCATATATTGGATCATGATAGAGATTTGGCTATTCAAGCTTCACAAGAAGTATAGGAAAGCATGGTCAGCTGATGGCCTCATAGAGACTGGAATTCTCTTCCATGTTTTGAGGAATCTATTATTATAATCTGTCATCTATTCCCGAGGGTCTATTTTTATGATTGTTAACTGCTCAACCAAAGACAAGTTGTCTGATTTATCTTCAAAGTGCTTGCTCAATGCATCCCCTAATCCATCCCATGAATTAATGGAACCAACAGCTAGAGTTCTAAACCATTCAAGAGCCTTACCTTTGAGGGAAGCTAGTAATAATTTAGTGGCCACATCTTTTTGAGTTATGTTGTGTATGCTACAGATAGTGGTCACATCTCTTATGTGTTCAAAAGCAGTAGTTTGCCCTTCACCTGTGAAATCAGGTAGACTTTTGAATGCCACCAAGGGCACATCATGATGTACAATGAAAGTCAATGGACTTCCCTCATTAAAAGGTGCAAAGGCAAACTGCCTACCCATTGCAGGAGCTGAAATTTGCTGAGTAGCAACTGTGTGAGTTGGATTTGATGTTGGATTTGAATTTTATTTTAGATCTCTGGTTAGAGATCTTCCTCTTCTCTTGAGCTGAAAAGGCAAAGGTCTCCTTTCTGAAGTATCAGGTGGTGTAGACTGAATTCTCCTTGTAGGGGATGTTCTTTGAGTTGATCTACCTTTGTAGCTTCTTTTTGAGGGTAGTTCAGGAAATTTAGTGGGTTTTGAGCTTCTAGTCTCAATCTTTCTCATAAACTTTAAACAAGGCTGTCTTGAATCCTTACACCAATGGAGTCACCAGATATACTTGATAGAAAAACTTTTAAAAGTTTGTATCATGCAATCAGTATATTAGAGATAGCATAATCTTTTTAAAGATGAATCTACAAGAGCACCTTTGAACTTTAATCTGATCTTTGTCCCACCAGGCGTGCCAAAACTTATAGCACCAAGGTGGGGTGTTTTTGAACTTATGTCTATATTGATAGTCCTTGTGGATTGAACTTTGTAGTCTTTGAATTGAACCTTGTGGTCCCACCAGGCGTGCTAGAACTATTATACACTAAGATTGCACCCTTGTTTCAAGCTCTCATAGTCTTGATAACCTAGTATAATATGAGAATCATCTCCAGGTGTGGGACATATGCTAACTGAGATGAGACCTCTAGATTCTAGGCTGGTTCCTCTTGGATAATCACCTTAATTTACTTCTTGACATGAAAGTAAAATTCTTGAGGGAAAAGGGATAGGAGGAATGCATGAAAGGGAAATGACTGAAAGCAATCTATCCTACTAGGTGATACACCAAAAATAAGGTATGAATTACAATATGGAGGATGAAATCAATGCATAAACTTAGGTCTAACAGATCACAACTCACTAAATAGGCTTGCATCAATATTTCATAGAAGGGTCCACAATAGAAAGAGGCTATTCAAGGAAAGAGAGAATTTCACAAACAATAGCATTCCTAAGAATTTAGACACAATCTATAACCTGCAAACAAACATTCACCTCTACAACTAGGTATAGGAATGAGACAGATTGTCAGGGGGTTGAAGTATAACCACAAGATCATTCAAATCAAATCATCCAGAGAAATACACATGAATAGTAGAAAGAAAGAGGGATTAGGAACCCTAAGATATTACTAAAAACATACATATATTCAATTCATTAAGAGAAAATCTAGACAAGAAGGCATAGGGACAAAAAGAATGTCACAAAATACCTTTGCAATATCTAATCTTCAATGAAAGGTAACAGATTGTAGAAAGCTAGAGGGTAGAAAGAATGCCACGGATAACTTTCTAAGAAAGAAAAGTCTGTTTTAACAATTGTAAACTCTGAGCTCTAAAAGTCCAAAAAAAACAATATATGTTAGATTAGATGACAAACTAATCTCCCAAGAACACCTGCATGCATAACCCTGTCACATGGAAGAAGCAAAGAACAGAAGCAAGAAAAAAACTATGGAGGCCAAAAAGCCAGAGACATCATATGCACAATATTACAATACGATATTCTAATCTCTTAAGAAATACAAAGAGGTGAATCCTTATAAAAGGATACCGAAACCCTAAAGGTGAAAACCCTAAAGAATAATAAGTTGCCTAAGTTTAACTTAAGTGTAGAGAATAATAGACTAATAATTAAATTAATTAATTATTAGCTATAATATGGCTACTCTAACAATATATACATCTCCTTTACTGCACACAGGCAGGAGCAAAACCTAATTAGGGTTACATAGATCTGCATAGAATAATAGCCAACCCTAACTCTGTCATGTATGAAAATAAATGCCCATGAAAATATCTCAACCGATTAGACTACTGTATTGCATGCCCATCCCTGTACTCTATCTGCCTGCAGACAAGCCACCTTGATCTATCTACCTCTCTGCAACTCAAGCTTGCCATAACTATTCAAATCTGGCACTCTTAGATATTTGAATTTAAAAATGTAAACGGTCGTGTAGGTGGTGCCAAGCTTTTCTTCATCAATAGCTGATATTCAAACTTGAATCTATCTTTAAAACGCAGCAATCAGATCTTCCTTTTTGCTCAGGCATGGTATAAGATCTTAACCTTAACTCTGTATTCACCTCAGGTTATCCTTTTCCTTCAGTCGCTGAATCGTTCAATGAATAGTTAGCCCTAGCTCACATTTAGAGAACTAGTGATCAACTACTTCACTCATTTGTGAAATGATTTTCTTAATCCAAGCTCCTTTTAGCAAATTGGTGAACAAGTAAAACAACTGACCATAGTTACTATTCAGAGAATTAGTGACAAAGGCTTTCTCCTATTTTCTGAAAGGGAAACTTAACTACATGTTTTTGCACGAACTGGTGAACGCACTTGTTTTCTGAACCACTGAATAGAAAGAATATTCCCTTTTTGTTTAAGTAATCACCCGACTGAGCACACAAACTTGGGCCCATCCATGCCACTTGTCTTTCTTTTATTCACTTTTGACCACTTCATCAGCAGACACCTCGGCAACCACTGACAACGAACCCACCTAACAATCAGCTCAAATCAGATGGTGGGTGCATGATCGCAAGGGGGAAGAATATTCCTTGCGATCAAGCACCAACTGTAGATCTTATTCCACTGGGACCCCACTTGACACTTCAGGTCCACTAACAAGTCTACATCATCAAATAACAACCAATCACAAACATGCATGTCAGCAACATGTGACACCAGACCCACTTGATAAAATGGTGGAATGATCGATATTAGGTATGTGTGGATTCTAAATAGCCCTCAATTATTTCTCTAACCTTATACCATATCAATGGTTGTCGCATGATCTCATAAGTTTAGAATATTGCTTGAGATAATACGCCGACTGTTGGATCTTAGGGAAGGATAGCTCACTAGGACCACTCCGCCAAGTGTTGCATTTTAATTCGTTGTTGACTATCTCCTCACTCGAAATACTCAGACCCACTAACAAATTTCTATCAGTATCCAGCTCAGGCCAATAAAACATGGGCACGTCATAACAAGGGACCCACCACCAGAAGCTTTGGTGATAAAGAAAAATTGACAGCTGTTGCATGATCTCATGGGCTCAGAAGATTCCATGAGATCATGAGACAACCATAGATCCTGTACAAGCTGGCACCCCTCCAGATTCCCTGACATCGATCGCACTGACAAATGCCAAGTCAAGAACACGCTGACCAATTTGAGAAGAACACCTCAGCAATATTTGGCACATGGACCCACCCTTCTGAAGCACTTAACTCCAAGTGATTTAGTGATTGCATGACTAAATGAATTCACCAAGTCGCTTTAAGGTTATCTCAACCTCGGTCAAGTCTGGAGACTACACGAACACTGCATTCGTGAAGTCACCAAAAAAAGGTGTAACCCTGAGTTTGATCATGAGACCACGCAACTAAAGAGAATTCGTTGAGTCACTAAATGAAAAGGGAATATGCTTTCCACCTGGGAGATCTTGCGAACAAAAGGGCATTCGCTTAGTCAAGGAATGAAAAGAATATTCTACTAGGGATTTAGAGAATTTGTGACTAGCTTTAGACAATAAAGCACACATGGGAAATGGAGACTTTAGTGGCTGAAAAGGTAACGACAGAATATAACAAGACCTAGGGTTTTTTAGGGTTTTGGCTTCCAACGGTCATATTTTCAAATTAAAAGGCTTGCAGACTAGAGAGCTAAAAAATTGCAGAGAATAGAGGAAAAGGAACAAGACCATAAAAAAAATCTCAGGGTGCTCAATAGGACCTAATAAAATGCTAGACAGAGCAGACCAGGCCAAACTTGTATGGAACAGGAAAATTTGGGTAACATTTTTGTGATTTCTAATGGATGTCAGCCTGCTAGACATTAGATCAGTGGCCTTGACATAATTTATTGGCCATGGAGTCATCTTTTTGAGCATAAAAACTTCCTGGCAGAGAGGTAGATCTAGAATTAGGAGGAACAAAATGTGCACGAGCACTTCTTGAAAAGAAGGAAAACTAACCTAGAAAATAGGAAGAAAGCAAGGAAACATATTTACAGAGATTTACAAGGAGGGATTGACTTCAAAATAGGGCTTTAAATGGAATCCATTCACTAATATAGGCAAGGCATCTCCTTCAAGAGTTGATAGCTAGAAAGCATTAGGCCCCTTGCATTCTGTAATAACAAATAGTCCACCCCAGAAGGAATCAAACTTTGTATGTCTGCCAGGCTTTGATCTAAATTCATCCCATTTGAGAACTACATCTCCAACTTTGAAGTTTCTAGCCCTGGCTCTTCTATCAAAACTTTTCTTTCTTTGTATCTTGTGGAATTCCATATCTTTCATGGATTTATCTCTGAGTTCTTCTAACTCTATGAGCTGAGAATACCTGACTTGTAAGGGATCTCCTTCTTCAAATAGGACATATTGAGTGGCCAGGTCCAAAGCTAGAAATTCAGTTGCAATGGACAACCTAGCCTCTTTACCATTTACTAACATATAAGGAGAATTCCTAATGATCTTCTTTGGGGTAATCATATCTAACCATAAGACAGATTTCAATTTAGTATGCCAATCTCTTTGGTTATCCTACAGAGTCTTCTTCATTATCCTAATCAAATTCTTGTTTGTTGATTCTACCAAACCATTTCTCTGATGGTAGTAATTTGAACTTGTATTCAGATAAATGCCATTTCTGATTGCCCATTCTGAGACTTTAAGACCTATCAATGCCAATGCATTATCTGATATTATGGAGTCTGGAGTGCAAAATCTATGAATTATATCATCATAAAAGCTTAAGACAACACTCTCATTTGATTCTTTCAAGGCAACTGCCTCTATCCATCTAGTGAAATAATCTGTTGCAGTGATTATCCACTTTTGGCCTCCACTACATAGAGGATTAATCATACCAATAAAGTCTATGCCCCATTTCATAAAAGGTTGTTCTATTCTAATTGGCTGAAGGGGTAAAGCTGCAAGCCTTTTTTTTCCTACAAACATGGCACATTTGATGCATTTTCTCACATAATGATGACTATCCTTAAAAATAAATAGCTACTAGTATCCGACCCTCATGATTTTAAAAGCAGTAGTCCTAGGAGAAAAATGACCTCCAGAAGGTCCATCATGAAATTCAAATAGGACATCAGCTATCTTTTCTGAATCAATGCATCTTAAAAGAACACCATTGTGATCCTTTCTGAAAACAGCTTCATCTATTAGCATAAAGGGAATAGATTGCAATCTAAAATATCTTCTTTTTGCTGAATCTAGGTCTGTAGGACATTGTCCTATCTTCAAAAAATGAATCATGTTAGGCAACCAACCTGTTGCCTTGGCATGCTCTTCTATAGAATGCACAACCATAGATGCATCTGTTTGCTCTAATTTCTTTGAACTTTCATCCTTTGCCAAATGCTCACAAAGACCTCTTCCTCTAACCAACTTTTTGGTTTTAATATTGATGTCATATTCCATGACCTTGGTGATCCAACCAGCTCTTTTCTCATTTAGGTACTTGGAAAGAAAAAAAATTTTGACACTTGGATGAGTAACTTTCAAGTGTATCTTGCTATGGGTCAATAGATATATGAACTTTTTAAGGCTCTTTACCATAGCAAGTACATGTTTTTCCACAAAAGAGTATCTTTGTTCATACTCTTCTAAACCTTTGTTGAAGAAAGCAATAGGTTGCTCCAATCCATCTAAATTTTCTTGAGTCAACATTGTAGATATAGCTTCTGATCCTCCATAAGCGTAAAGGATAAAATCCTTACTAAAATTTGGGTTTAAGAGAGTAGGAGCTGCTGTTAAGGCCTCTTTGATATCTTGAAAATTGGTTTTCCCTTCCTTAGTGCAGTTAAAAATTGAACCTTTCTTTAACATGGTTGTCAAACGCTTCAGTAAATCTGCAATATTAGGAAAGAACTACCTAACAAAATTAATCCTTCCTATGAAAGATTCAAGGCTTTTCTTATGATGTGGCAAGGCTAGTTCTAGGATGGCTACAATTCTTTCAGGGTCTATTGTGATTCCTTCTTTGGACACTATATATCCTAACAATTTCCGCTCATGAACTGCAAACACACATTTCTTGGGATTAAGAGATATCCCAAACTCTCTACACCTTTCAAAGCTCTTCCTCAGATGTTTGATATGATCTGCTGCATGTTTAGAATAAACAGTTATGTCATCTAAATAGACCAGTACAAACTTGTACATGAGGCTTTTAAAGGCCATATCCATTACCTTTTGAAATTTAGCACCTGCATTTGACAAACCAAAGGGCATCTTTTGATAAGCCATGGTTCCCCACTTGGTTGTAAATGAAGTCATATATTGATCTTCTTCATTAACTAGGATCTGATTGTATCCTGAATAGCCAACCAATAATGAAAATCTCTCAGACCCAGAGACACATTGTAAGATTTGTTCCATAGATGGCAATGGATGGTGGTCTTTTAAAGAGGCTCTATTGAGATCCCTGAAGTCAACACAGTCTCAACTCCCCATTCGTCTTCCGTATAGGAACAAGGTTGGAGACCCAAATAGTATGTTTAATGGGGTAGATGATACCACTTTCTATCAATTTGAGAACTTCTTTATGCATAAGTGGCTCAAGCTTGGGATTAACAAGCCTTTGTTTTTGCCTTACTGGCGTGGCATTAGGCTCTAATTCAATAGTGTGCTGAGCAAGGGTTGGATTAAAACCTTTAAGGTCTTCATATTTACATGCAAATACATCACTGAATTCTTTGAATAATTGGGTGTAAGCCTGCTTTTCTGAATCAGTATTTACCTTTCGAAATTGTAAGCTTTTACCTGGTTCCAACTCTAATTCAACACAATGTTCTTGTTGAACTACCAGGCCAGCTTTGTTCTTCTTAATATGATCATCCTTGTTGAAGATAGTTTCTAAGGTGACAAGACCTCTACGCATCTTATTAGATTTAAGTTGTATTACTTGATCACCATAATTCTACAATAGTCTATCTTGGTTGTGTTCTAAGAAAACATCTTCTTCAAACAAGAATTGCAGAATTTTCTCATCATTGTCAAACACTTGCCAATTGACATCATTATCAGGGATAGAAGGTCTGAAAATCACTTTGATATGTTGTTGGGTCTCCTCCTTTGAAATACTATTAGGAATGTCATACTAAGATCCAACAGTAGCTAATCTATCTGCATTTCGATTTAGCTTCCTAGGGATGGCAACAATATTGAAAGCACAAAAGTCTTCAATTGCATCCCAAACTCTATGTTTGTATGCTTTCATAGTATCATTCTTGGTTGCACTTATCCCTCTCACTTGGATGACTACTAACTCACTGTCACGATAAAATTTTAGAGGTTTGAGCCCTCTTTTCCTAGCCCACTCCAGTCCATTCACTAGGCTCTCATACTCTGCCATGTTGCTAGTGCAAGAGAAACTGAATTTGAAAGCTGTATAATATCTTTCTCCCTTTGGGGACACTAGCATAGCACCACCACCAGAACCATGTCTACTTCAAGCACCATCAAAAAATAATTCCCAAACCTGGTTGCTCTGATCTTTTGAATCAATGTCCTCTTTGAGAAGATTTGGTTCTATAAATCCACTTTCTTGTATTAAATAACTTCCCAAACTAGCATCCCAAATAACATTTTCTTGGGCCTCTGAAGCTCTTTCATTTAGTAAAATATCAAGGATATTTTCTATCTTTGTGTTTGCTTCTCTAATGGTTTGGAAGTCATTGTCATCAAATGCAGGGCAACTTGCATTGATCATATTGGACACATATGGTTCTATGTGGTTTGCTGCCAATGATTTTGACTTAATGGTGACCTTGGTCCCATATCTTGTATGAAATAGCATGTGAGACCAGTCAGAGGAAAGGTAACCTCCTGTCTTGGCTGTAAACTCCCTTGACAAACATATAGTGAACAAAGCAGGGAGATCTATGATATATATATCAAGGAGGATGGAGAAATTAGGACTTGCATGAAGGATTAAAATGGTATCCTTAGCCACACCTATAGTGTTAACTGAGGATCCATCAAGTTGTGTGACCTTCTTTTGGAAGGGTTCATACTTAAGACGTCCTAGTTGGTCAGCTACTTTTTTGGGCATTACAGTACTAGTGGCTCCACTATCTACCATACAATTATGTACCAAAGATTCTCCAATAATTAAAGATACATAAAAGGGAGGTGGTTTCAAGTTCCTACCTTGAATGGTATTGGCTTTGGAATTGCTACTTGGAGCCTCTTCTTGATCAATGTTGACCAACACTAGCTTTGTTGCATCTTTTACAGGTTGAGGAGTCGAGATTTCACCCATGCCTTTCTTCAAAATCTCAGGTTGTCCTGGAATAGCCAAAGAGTCCCACATAGACAAAGTAGCATTTACCTTTTTCATGTTGTCTACAATGTTGAAAGGTGTAACAGTATGTACTCTTTGATGTGCTTTTACTATGGTAGGCTCCACTTCTTTGGAAAGTTGGTCTTCTTTGCTTGTAATGATAGGAGCCTTCTTCAACATGGTGGGAGTAGCCTGCTACAGTGGTTCTGCAGATGTAGTAGCTTTAATTCCAGAATCTACTTGCTCCATGTCTTGGGCTCTTCTCTTTGACCTTGTGTTGGCAGCAATGGGAGACTCATTATTGACTCCATTGAAGTCTTGCTGCTCCCAATTGAAAAGAGTAGTCTCATTATCTTGTGATTCTTGTTGAGGAGCTGATCCACTGGACGAGGCCTCTGATTGAGCATGTGAGGCATTTTGAACCATTAGGGCTTGGTTCATCCATCCATTTGAACATGTGGCCTGATTATGGGGCTGAGTACAAGGAAAACACCATTCATTATCTGAAGCTATATTATTTTGACTAGGAACCATATCCCTAACTGGATTTGCAAAATTAAGAGGTGCAGGGTTATATGGGTGGAATGGCCTTTGATTAAAATTTTTCCTTTGTCCTTGATACCCTCCTTGGTATGGTGGCCTATTTTGTTGATAAGGTTGTCCTTGATTCTTATATTATTGGTTAGGACCTTGGCCTTGTGGCTAAAAGGGTGGTCTGATTACTTGCCCTTGCCTCTTTAGGTTTGTGACCTCTTTAGTCAAAGTCTGCAGCAAATTTGTCATTTCTTGCCGACTATTTTATTGACTATTCTTTATCTCTTGTAGCTCTTGAGAAAAACTTGCCTTTGATTCTTGACCACTAGTACTAGCCTGAGGTTCTAATATGGTGGGAATAGCGGTAAAAGGAGGTACTTGTATAGGTGCAATGGGTTCAAGGTTGGGAAAAATGGGCATGGTTGGCCTTGTTGCTATCATGCCTGCCTGGATTAAACAATTTTCTGCCCTAACAGCTATGTCAAAAGCTTGGGGTAAAGAGGTAACACCCATATATTGGATCATGATAGAGATTTGGCTATTCAAGCTTCGCAAGAAGTATAGGAAAGCATGGTCAGCTGATGGCGTCACAGAGACTGGAATTCTATTCCATGTTTTGAGGAATCTATTATTATAATCTATCATCTATTCTTGAGGGTCTCTTTTTATGATTGTTAACTGCTCAACCAAAGACAAGTTGTCTGATTTATCTTCAAAGTGCTTGCTCAATGCATCCCCTAATCCATCCCATGAATTAATGGAACCAATAGCTAGAGTTCTAAACCATTCAAGAGCCTTACCTTTGAGGGAAGTTGTTAATAATTTAGTGGCCACATCTTCTTGAGTTATGTTGTGTATGCTTCAGATAGTGGTCACATCTCTTATGTGTTCAAAAGCAATAGTTTGCCCTACACCTATGAAATTGGGTAGACTTTTGAATGCCACCAAGGGCACATCATGATGTACAACGAAAGTCAATGGACTTTCCTAATTAAAAGGCAGAAAGGCAAACTGCCTACCCATTGCAGGAGCTAAAATTTGTTGTGTAGCAACTGTGTGAGTTGTATTTGATGTTGGATTTGAATCTTCTTCTAGATCTCTGGTTAGAGATCTTCCTCTTCTCTTGAGATGAAAGGGCAAAGGTCTCCTTTCTAAAGTATCAGGTGGTGTAGACTGAACTCTCCTTGCAAGGGATGTTCTTTGAGTTGATCTACCTTTGTAGCTTCTTTTTGAGGGTAGCTCAAAAAATTTAGTGGGTTTTGAGCTTCTAGTCTCAATCTTTCTCATAAACTTTAAACAAAGCTATCTTGAATCCTTACACCAATGGAGTCGCCAAATATACTTGATAGAAAAACTTCTAAAAGTCTATATCATGCAATCAGTATATCAGAGATAGCATAATCTTTTTAAAGATGAACCTACAGGAGCACCTTTGAACTTTAATTTGATCTTAGTCCCACCGGGCGTGCCAGAACTTATAGCACCAAGGTGGGGTGTTTTTGAACTTATGTCTATATTGATAGTCCTTGTGGACTGAACTTTGTAGTCTTTGAATTGAACCTTGTGGTCCCACCAGGTGTGCTAGAATTGTTATACACTAAGTTTGCACCCTTGTTTCAAGCTCTCGTAGTCTTGATAACCTAGTATAACATGGGAATCATCTCCAGGTGTGGGACCTATGCTAACTGAGATGAGACCTCTAGATTCTAGGTTGGTTCCTCTTGGATAATCACCTTAATTTACTTCTTGACATGAAAGTAAAATTCTTGAGGGAAAAGGGATAGGAGGAATGCATGAAAGGGAAATGACTGAAAGCAAACTATCCTACTAGGTGATACACCAAAAATAAGGTATGAATTACAATATGGAGGATGAAATTAGTGCATAAACTTAGGTCTAACAGATCACAACTCACTAAATAGGCTTGCATCAATATTTCATAGAAGGGTCCACAATAGAAAGAGGCTATTCAGGGAAAGAGAGAATTTCACAAACAATAGCATTCCTAAGAATTTAGACACAATCTATAACCTGCAAACAAACATTCACCTCTACAACTAGGTATAGGAATGAGACAGATTGTCAGGGGGTTGAAGTATAACCACAAGATCATTCAAATCAAATCATCCACAGAAATACACTTGAATTGTAGAAAGAAAGAGGGATTAGGAACCCTAAGATATTACTGAAAACATACATATATTCAATTCATTAAGAGAAAATCCAGACAAGAAGGCATAGGGACAAAAAGAATGTCACAAAATACCTTTGCAATATCTAATCTTCAATAAAAGATTACAGATTGTAGAAAGCTAGAGGGCAGAAATAATGCCACGGATAACTTTGTAAGAAAGAAAACTCTCTTTTTACAATTGTAAACTCTGAGCTCTAAAAGCTCCAAAAAAAACAATATATACATCTCCTTTACTGCACACAGGCAGGAGAAAAACCTAATTAGGGTTACATAGATCTGCATAGAATAATAGCCAACCCTAATTCTGTCAAGTATGAAAATAAATGCCCATGAAAATATCTCAACCGATCAGACTATTGTATTGCGTGCCCATCCCTGTACTGTATCTGCCTACAGACAAGCCACCTTGATCTACCTACCTCTCTGCAACTCAGGCTTGCCATAACTATTCAAATTTGGTACTCTTAGATATTTGAATTTAAAAATGTAAATGGTCACAGGTGGCGCCAAGCTTTTCTTCATCGACGGTTGATATTCAAACTTGAATCTATCTTTAAAACGGAGCTGTCAGATTTTCATTTTTACATGTGCACGGTATCAGATCTTAACCTTAACTCTGTATTTACCTCAGGTTATCCTTTTCCTTCAATCGCTGAATCGTTCAATGAATAGTTAACCCTAGCTCACATTTAGAGAACTAGCGATCAACTACTTCGCTAATTCACAAAATGAATTTCTTAACCCAAGCTCCTTTTAGTGAACTGGCGAACAAGCAAAACAACTGACCATAGTTACTATTTGGAGAATTGGTGACAAAGGCTTTCTCCTATTCACTGAATGGGAAACTTAACTGCATGTTTATTGTGCAAATTGGCGAACACACTTGTTATTTGAATCACTGAATAGAAAGTATATTCCCTTTTTGTTTAAGCGATCACTCGACTGAGCACACAAACCTGGGCCCATCCATGCCACTTTTCTTTCTTTCACTGGCTTTTGATCGCTTCATCAGTAGACACCTCGGCAACCACTGACAACGGACCCACCTAACAATGAGCTCAAATTGGACGGTGGGTGCATGATCGCAAGGGGGAAGAATATTCCTTGCAATCAAGTGCCAACCTTAGATCGTATTCCACTGGGACCCCACTTGACACTTCGGGTCCACTAACAAGTCTTTGTCATCACGCAGCAACCAATCACAAACATGCATGTCAACAACACGTGGCACTGGACCCACTTGATAACTCTGCGAAGCTGATACCATATCAATGGTTGTTGCATGATCTCATAAGCTAAGAAGATTCCTTGAGATCATATGCCAACCGTTAGATCTTAGGGAAGGACAGCTCACTGGGACCACTCCACCAAGTGTTGCATTTTAATTTGCTATTGACTACCTCCTCACTTGAAATACTCGAACCCATTGACAAATTTTTGCCAGTATCCAGCTCAGGCCAATAAAACACGGGCACGTCATAATGGAGGACCCACCACTAGAAGCTTTGGTGATAAAGCAAAATCGACGGCTGTCGATCATGAGACAATCGTAGATCTTGTACAAGCTGGTGCCCTTGCAGATTCCCTAACATCGGTCCCACTAACAAATGCCAAGTCAAGAACACGTCGACCAATCAGAGAAGAACACCTCAGCAATATTTGGCACACAGACCCACCCTTCTGAAGCACTTAACTCCAAGTGATTTAGCAATTGCATGACCAAAGGAATTTGCCAAGTCGCTTTAAGGTTATCTCAACCTTAGTCAAGTCTGGAGACTACACGAACACTGCATTCACGAGGTCGCCGAATAAAGGTCTAACCTTGAGTTTGATTATGAGACCACGCGACTGATGAGAAGTCGCTGAGTCGCTGAATGAAAAGTGAATATGCTTTTCGTCTAGGAGATCTTGTGAACAAAAGGGCATTCGTGTAGTCAAGGAATGAAAAGAATATTCCACCAAGGATTTAGAGATCTTGTCACCAGCCTTAGACAATAAAGCGCACATGGAAAATGGAGACTTTAGTGGCTGAAAAGGTAACGATGGAATATAACAAGACCTAGGGTTTTTTAGGGTTTTGGCTTCCAATGGTCATATTTTCAAATTAAAAGGCTTGTAGACTACAGAGTTGAAAAATTACAGAGAACAGAGGAAAAGGCACAAGACGATAAAAAAAATCTCAGGGTGCTCGACAGGACTTAATAAAATGCTAGACAGAGCAGACTAGGCCAAACTTGTATGGAACAGGAAAATTTGGGTAACAGTTCTTACACTTGTTTTTGGAGGGCCCTGAAGTCCTCTTTTATCATACCAATAATCCTTCCACCATGATTCCTTCGTGGAGGCATTTTCTTCACTGATCCCTTAGACCCTTAAACACAAACATGGTGCAAACAATCTTACATTTGGTGATCTAGTTACACACTCATAAAGTTTTTCTCGGATACCACTTGATGAAGAGTGTTGTCCTTACTCACCTAAACATACATAACACAACAGAGAAATAAACAAAAAATGAAAGAATTAAAATGCTTGATTTCTATTATCTTCAATTAAATGACATTACAAAATATTGGAAAATAACTTGCTACAACCACATGGGGCTTCTTATTAGAATAGTTTGTAAGAAAAAGCCAGAGTCTACACTTCTATAATTGTGTCTCGTAACCCTCATTCATTCTTAGATATACTTAACACCAATAACCACCTTAGAATATTTTAGAAAGTGCAACTTTCCTCTTTTGGCACCCAATAGTTCATTAATTCAATTTCCTATCTAGTTGGATTTGTCAGTTAAAACTTAAGTTTTGATGGCACAACTTTTGAAAGCCCAACTTTTGAGGTGAGTGTTCGATTCACTATTATAATATATTGTTGAAAATCTCATGAAGCAATCTACACCAACAAATACATCAAAGATCTATTTGTCAATACTTCAAACCTTTTTGGGCCTCTAAGGTTTTCAATTTTTATTTTTAAGCTTCATTGGAGAAATTTCTCAAGATGAAAACTTTGATATCTTTCAAACCATACATGATATTAAGATGATTCATTCACCGATCATCTTATTTTTTAATTTTTCTCTTTGGGACCAATTTTTATATCTATACAACCCCAAACCATCTAAAAAGTCCTAAAAATAGTGCGTGACTATTTTTAGCTTCTTTATGTCTTACATAGTGCAACTATCATAATGGACTCCATGAAAACTAAAGAGAAACTACAAAACAAAAGGAAAATATGATATTTCTTTTTGGGTGATTTAAGTTTGCTCCTACACCCTAGATGAGCCTACATCATAATTAGTGATTGATTTTGTATTTGCATCTATGTAAAGTTTTCATATAAAAATGAACAATTGTGTCATATATGTTTTCTTATGTATGAATTTGTAAACCTTTTGTGCTTGAGCTAATTTATATGGTATGTAGAATAATGAACTAAGTAAGCAGATATGCACCATTTTGTATTCAATGTGATTTATTTGAGGTCAAATGAGTGTCAAATATGGAGGAACATAGAATGATATATTTTCACTCTAAAAATATCCTCTAGGAAACAACAAAAACAGATGCTTTCGCCAAAGCTGGTCAATTAATATTTTAGTTATTTTTTATCATTATGTTATATACTCTTTATTATATCATGATATTGTCACATTAACATCTGAACTATAGATATATCATGCTACAATAGATTCGATTACTCTTGCCAATTTAAGATTTTTAGGCATCATCGTGCATGCTCAAGAAGTCTTCATATTATGAATGATTTTGGTGAAATGTGAAGCTATTGGTTGAGTGGTAAAACAAGCCAACAATGTTTTTGCTTGTGATGTGCTTGCGTGAAAATCATATGTCGAGAGTATTTATATTCAACCTCGTGGTCCCTTGTAAAAGAAATATTTTCCTTATAATTTTCTTGATCTTTGGACTTATATATGTAGAAATTATGTCGTAATCTAATAATATGTCTTTATTATTATATTTCAAATATGTTGCTTCAATTTATGCTTAAATTGTGTATTTATGTGTAATAGGATATTTTAATATTGTGAAGGTCCTTATAATATGCCATATCGAACGATCAAAATCAAACATGTGTGTGTATAATTATAGCTTACAATAAATGTTGAATATAAACAAAAATCCTAATACATTTATGTTTGTCTATATAATATATTCCTTTTTTATTTGAAACTATGTTAAAAATGTGAATTCACCCAAATCAACAAAATAAAAAAATTATTAATTCTATATCACTTGTTTGCACATCATTCAAATTATATTATATAATTAATTATCTTTTAATTATAATTATTACCATTCAATTAATAAATCTATTTTACTTTATATATTGTTTAATCCTTTATTATAATTATTATAAATCTGTCATTTTATTTGGGGAAAGGGGCCCTCTTTTTAATCCCACATCTTTTTCCTTCCCAATCCAAATAGAGTAGGGTCACAGAATTTACAGTCTGTCTTTTTCTGATTCCGTCTTTTTAACCATTCAAATGCAAGGGATAAAAAGTTTCGGTGGTCTTTATTACAACAGTCATAGCTACAACTTTTGGATTTTTTAGCCCAAGATTGATGCTCTCTCCTCGAGAACGGTGGGTTTGCAACCCTCAATTTTCTATGGAGATATGTTTAGCAAAACAATTTTAGGCTATATCTCGGAAAACAGAGCATTTGGAGAGATACCCATGTGAAGAATTATAGTGCAGTTTACGTATTAGAGATAAGTTTGCACCGACGTTTGATGGGTTTCACTTTATCGAAGCTATTGAATTACATACAGATAGGGTTTATAGGAAGCTTTTGAATTGCATACAGATAGGGTTTATAGGAAGCTCTTGAATTGCATACATATAGGGTTTATAAGAAGCTCTTGAATGGCAAACAGGCTGTTTCAGCTCTATTTTTACAGATCTAAAGTTGTTTTTATGAGGAGTAAACCGCTGAGAATAAGAGTGGAGGAGGTCCATGTAGGCATTGAAGATGCCGCGGGCGAAATGTCTTTCCCTAATTTGCTATCGCCGATAATAATCCTCCCGGCGCCGTTGGAATTACTGGTGCCGGCGCTCACCATAGGGCCGGTGGACAAGGACGTACTGCAGGCATTGGAAATAAAACATGTGAACAATAACACTAGAGCATTGAAAAAACGAGGTTTGAAAAACTAACGGAATGCTGACCTGGCCGTAGAGAAGTGGGGGCAGAACGTGAGGGCGTAATAGGCATCGGCACAGGTAAGTGTGCTCGTCTTGAAGAGCTCCGAGTGGCCGTAGGGATGAGACGTGTTGGGATGGGCATAGGCCTCGACACAGCAATACTGCGGGCTGTCAATCGCCTCGCAGGCATGCTTGCAAGCCAAAACGTCGTCGTCGCCGTTGCCGTCGTCCTCCGGGCAGCTAAGGTTAATGTCGACTACGAAGCCCTTGGCAATGTCGGCGCCCGTGCCGCGTCGGATCGCCACCACCAGCGGAGGGAGAGAGGAGTCGTCCACTAGGCTGAGGTCATACCAGTCAAGCCTCGCCGGATTTTGGGTTAACGCCACAAACGAGGCTGTCGGGAAGACTACCGCGCCGTCACACTGCAGCTGCCCGGCTGAGTCACCGGTGACGCAACTGCGCTTTCCGTCGGCCCCAAAAGTGCAGCCCGTGCCACCCCAGACACGACCTGACCATTGGGCGGGGGTTTCGACAACACGGGTTGTACCCGGTAGCAGTTTAAAGCCGCTGGTTGCCAACGGCGTGCCTGCCTTCGACAGGAAACCTGGCCAAACAGGGTAACCGCAGTTGTTCAAGACCGTGAAGGAGCCCGTCCATGATCCTGCAGGAAATGGAACAAGCATAAGAGTTAATCAATGAAAATAATTTCAATGAATAAATCTACAATTTACAGTGTCTGGATATTTGAGCTCTTTTAGTAATTTGGAATAAAATCTACATTTTACAGTGTCTGGTTATTTGACCACGTCAACAAATTGAAACGAATCTGCAATCTAAATAGAATAAATCTACAACTTACAGTGCCTGATTATTTGAGTCCCTTTAATAAATTGGAATAAAATCTACATTAATTTAAAGTGCCTGGTTATTTGAGCCCTTCAATAAATTCAAACAAATCTGCAATCTAAAGTTTATGATTATTGGAATAAATCTACAATTTATAGTATAAATCTACAGTTTACAATACCTGGTTATTTGGGTCCCTGTGGGACTAATACATTTAAAGTTTGATAATTCTTTATCTTTCTTGGAACAAACACAAGAAAGAGAAATACCCTGTTTTACAATGAACTGCTTACCCTTTACCACAGTTAACAAAGCAATCACAAGCAGCTCCCCGTATGAGATGAGTGACATAGCTGCAAAGATCTCTGCGTGAGAACAGAATGTCCAGTTTCAGACAGTTTTTACTCTCTACCAAATCTCGTTCCTATAATCTCCTTCTATTGATATCCTTCATTTTATAAAGACAAATTTATAACCGAACATAAAGCTTTCAGATTACTAACCTACCCACTAAAAAGCTATCCTTAGGGGACTGATCGCGAATAAATCACATTCCAACTGCAGTTAAAAAACCCGAGTATAAGCAAATCTCAATAGGTCATATAACTTTAATTAGTAGGTTCCATTCGTTCAAATGAAGTGGCAACATAAAGTGCTATACATGTATATTTTTGGAATCTTCAAAATAAAGGCAGAATTATTCTTATCGTACAAAAAATCTTCAAACACAAAAACAAGATTAATTACAATATATTTTCTCTCTTTGGGAGGAGCCATACCCATACCATGCGACCTGTTTGTACATGCGTTATGTGCTCCGGAAGTGATTTGTCGTGCCTGCGGAAGTTGTCAAATCAAATCACGTCAGCCAGCGCCGAAGTCATTTGCCGTGCGTTATGTGCTGCGGAAGTCAAATCACTTGTTTATTGAGTGTATTTGGACAGAGTTATTTGCCTTGCCTTATGTGCTTCCTTATCCTCCAAATTAATGTTCCATTAAACACTTCACCAATCTTTATTCATGGCGGGAGAAACCATTTTTTTATGGCAGGAGAAGCAATCTATTTATTCTTGGCGGGTGAAACTGATGCTGCTGCCTGTAATGATTTTGGTGGCAATCTGGAGTGTGGAAAAGCACATCTGCAACTGCAATCTTCAAGCTTCATCAGGAGAGAAACTATCAATTTTTGTGAGCAAAATTTCAGCAGCACACAGGTTAGTACAAAATATTTTATTCAGAAGATTAGTAGGACTGCACATCTGCACATCTGGTTGTTTGCTAGTGCGTTTAAATTATGGAATTGTTACATAAAATAATTGTAGGTTTTACAAATGTATAATGCATATTGTTTTATGGACAATCACAATTGGAAGATTTCAATTTTATTAACAAAGAGTTATTGTTTACACAGAATCTTTGTTATGTGTCGTTGCTTTAAGAATGCCTCTCAGTATAAATAATTATACAAAAGATTGTAAAAAAAATCAATTATATGAACTCTTATCAAATTTTGCTCAAAGATGGTTGTTTTTTTCATATGAACTTGCCAAAAAAAATTATAATAAGTTTCAAATCTCATATTCATTTCACTTAGTCAAAATAATTACTTTTAAATTAATCCAAAGAGCATTTTGTAGGGACAAAGAGCGCAAAATTTGAGGACAGAAAAACAATAGCTTAAAATGTTGTGTTTAATTAAGAGAGTGTGGATTCGGTGCTTATTTTTTAAACTCCCTATTCTGGGATAGATTGTTTGATTTATCCAATCAAATGTCCTTTATTTCCCTTCTATGATAAAAAAATTCTGGAAAAAACTATATTATGTTGAAGAATAATATGCCTAACACAAAATATATAACACAAAATATATAAATTAGAGGACATCAACAAAAATTTAAGTCAAGGATTTGATGGATGCCGACAATCCATACTAGTGTGAGACTATTCCAATCAGAGACTATACAATTAGATAAAGAATATCAACAATAGAAAATTTAACTTCTTTTTTATTTTTTTAAAATTTAAATAAATAGATTACCTTCTATAAAAAAATTTGATATATAATTTAAATTAAATGCATATATATATTATAATATTATTTCTTAATTATATTTTTAAATAATTTTATTTATATTATTTTATATATCAAATTTATAATTTATAGAAATACATCAAATTTACATAGAAAAAATGTGTTAAAATTTTCCTTTATATATATGAATTTTTATACAATTAAATAAAGAATATCAACATAAAAATTGACAACCTTTACTTATTCTATTTTTTTTTTTAAATTAAATAAATTGATTACCAACTAATTTAATTTTAAGATTATCCTCTATAAAATTCTTGACATATAATTTAAATTAAATGTATACATATATTAATATTATTTCTGAAGTACAATTTTTATTTAAATACTTTTATTTATATTATACTATATATCAAATTTATAATTACTTATAAATTAATGTATTAATATAAATTTCAATAATGTATTTAAAATAATTTAATGAATATTCATAATTTAAATTTAATGTAAACATATATTACAATATTTCTTAATTACCTTTATGTTAAATTTAATTTAGAAAAAAATTAGATGTAAGGACACAATAAATTTTGAAGCTTAATGTCAATATTACCATAGATTTGAAACTTCTTGATAATATAGAAAATTATTATATGCCACATGGAAAAAAAAATTCGAAAAGCAAGTGTACATTATTATAGGCAAGATGAAAATGGTAGTACTAACATATCATAGAATGATATAGCAAAGATTAGTTCACATAAATAATTAGTGATTGTGAATCATTTATGTGTAAATGTACAACTATTTAAGGTAGAAATCGTGTATTATATGCTTAATGCTATGCATATATCAATGCTCCAAAGACAATGTGGTGAATAATGAAGCTTTCTTGTTGGGGGATAGATGTGCAAAAAAAAATGCTTGTTTATTATATTTTAGATTAATATAATTCGGATTGATTAATAAAGAACTATTTAGTTGAATAATTGACTTTACAATTTATCAAAATTGATCATATTTATTTAGGGTTTGCTTAGAGATTTGTGTGATGTTATTGTTAGCTATTACATGATATTATGAAAAGATCTTGAAAATAACATTTGAAATTTCATTGATGACTAAAGATAGTAGGAGAAAGGATTTTGACTTTATAGAGTTTAAGACAAGATTATTATCATGACATTATGACATCCAAGATGCATTATTATTTTTTGACCTCTTGTTGAATGAAAAAATATTGTACATCATCGACTATGTCTACATCATAAGAGTCACATTTGGTAGCTAATTATAGAAAGATATTATTCATAGACTCCATATCCTAGTTTCAATAACTACCTATATTGTTTTCACCATTTTATCATACCATAATTTTATCACATTTTCATAAACATCCACGGATATCCTAGATCATAAACATGATAATATCCTATGTCCACATATATATGCACTTACATTGATCTTCTATCTACAAATCAAGTTGACACCTCCATAAAAAATTATCATTTAGTTTTAGACCACTATCATACTATTCGTAGTCACATACCATCTTTATAGACATGTATGTCCTAGGCTAGATAATCACTCACGCCATCATTACATCCTTATACATGTCCATTATTATATGGACTATCATCATAGATTAGACCTTCACTTATATCTATATACCATAACTTCCAATCTTACCATATACATCATGTGTCCTAGGCTTACATTACCATGTCACTCATTATTAGATCACAAGATCAGAAAAATGGAACAAAACTTATTAGATCTACTTGTAATTCTATTTCTATTGTATTTATAGGGTTGTTTTTGTTTCATATATGCATTTGTCATGTTAGATTGCAACCACCCCACTTGAAGCCAAATAGGGACTTGATCCTTTCAACTATAGATATTTTAGTTTTGTCTCTTTTTTTAGTCTATACATATAGAAAGAAAATTATTCTTCTATCTACAAGCTGGGTTAACACCTTTATTCTATCTACTGCAAAATGTACAAGAACAAGAGAATGTGAATCAAAACCAAACATTAAAACCATATGTGCAGATATATTCATTGGGAAAACGTTGCCCATAGTTAATCTTAACTTGTAAGGAAACGAATTGAAAACTTTAAACTTTATCCGAGGCTGTAACATAGAGGGAGGTATTCAGAGTAGAGGATGAATATATATATATATATATATATATATATATATATATATATATATATATATATATATATATATATGTGTGTGTGTGTGTGTGTGTGTGTGTGTGTGTGTGTGTGTGTGTGTGTTACACTATAGTTAAATTGACTATAATATTTTGTAGGAATAGAACTTCTAATGACCCTCATGAGGCCAACGTGTTGTACTGAAACAATAGGAATTAATTTTTTTTTTTAAAACACAAAAAAAATATAGGCGAAACAAGAGAATATGCATCAACACCAAACATCAAAACCATATGTGCAGATATATTCATTGGGAAAACATTGTCCACAGTCTTTTTGATGATATAAGGGACATTGACGGGTAACTCAACTCAACTTCTCAAAATAGGGTCAACTTCCATTGACCACAGGGATGCATTTGGTTAACACCTTTATAAAAATTTATCTCCTAGGTCTACACCACCACAATAGTATCCATAGTCACATAACACATTCAAACACATCCTTGTCCTACATTATTGAATCAATTATATCACCATAAAATCCTCATATAGATCCTCTTGCAATAACATCAAACAAACATTTCAACCATGGAATATGTCATTCTATTTTATTCTTGATATGATGGTGTTTATATGATTTTGATACTAGCCAAATATTTTGTTGAGGATATTAAGATATAGATATAATGGTATCACTATAAAAAAATTTGTACATATTTAAATAATATGGAGGCATACTAACAATATTAATATTATTCAGGATGGGTAGAAAGAATAAATGGGAATCACTTATCAAGTTAGAAGTGCAAGATCTCCCGAACGAAGGAAGTCATTTCTCAAGTTTTGAACTTGAATGGACACCTATTGGAGACGATAGTAGCCGACAGATAGACCGGTGTGCTGCTATCCCTCTTGAGAGACTCCCTCACTTTGTGAAAGGAGAAGGTTTATTGGATAGTACAAAAACAATATTTAGCCATAGAAAATTTGTGGAGAATAATTTGACAGAACCTAATGACCATGCCACAAAGATGTATTCAAGGTTTGCCTAGATTTAATAATTTTTTTAAGAATGTCAATTTATTCATTTATTTTATTGATTAATATATATATTTTTGTACATGTATAAATAGTTATCAATGCACTTTTGGACTAGTAGATAGAAGAAATACACCAGAAACTAAGGAAACAATACATAGGTTTACTCAAAAAAGGGGTTGTCAAACCCACTTTAATGTTAGGGTAATGTATGGTAGACCTGATGTTGCAATAATTACATACAATGAATTTAGCCATCAGGATGTTCATGGTGAATTTTGTGATGGAAAGGATGACCTTTCTGGTAATCCAAGAACTAGTGTTGCACCAAGGTTATCAAATGAGTGCAAATCATACATTGAATCGTTACTGCTAATGGGTGTAGGAGTTGACACCATATGTGAACAACATTACCAAGATTGTGGTATGAAAATGTTGATGAATAAAAGAGATACCTTTTTATTGAGAAAGGATGTACAAAATGCATGGCAAAGAGTGCATTCCCTACATTCACAAAAAAATTTAGATGATGCAAAAAGTGTGTGTCTATGGCATTTGGAGGAGAAAGATAACTTCTACTACTATAAAACACCAAACAATGTGGAAAATATTCCGTTTATCATAGGCATGCAGACACCGTGGATGCGAGAGATGATGGTGAAACATTCACAGTACTCAATCATTGCCATGGATTCTATGTTCTCAACAAACAAATATGGTGTAAGTAGATGATCAATGCTAAATTTATTTATGGATCTTAATTCAAATTTTAGCCTAATTTATCCAACAAATAATGTATCATTGATTTATTCATGTGCAGTATGAGTTATATTCATTACTTGTATTTGATGAGCAAGAAGCCGGCGTACTTGTTGCATGGGCCATATCCTCAAGAAATAAAATTGAGGATATAAATGAATGGCTAATAGAGGTTTACAAAAGAGGGAAAGAACATAAATAAGATTGGCATGTCAATGCATTCATGACGGATGATGCTAGTGCTGAGATTGAAGCAATAAGGTTTTATCAACCTTACTCTTATATTTATAAGACTGTAATTGTTTAATATTTCATTTACAAAAATAAATGTTTCCTAATTTCTAGCAAGAATTGATTTTTCATTTAACAATCAATTTTGCTAAAATGCAAGTTTAATTTTCTCACTTTTATAATGTAACTTGCAGATCAATCTTTAATTGTCGAGTACTTCTATGTATTTGGCACGTACACAGAGCTTGGTTGAAGAATGTGTACAGGTAAGTCAAAATTTAATTGAAGTATAGGAAAAGTCACATGCTTAAACATAGCTTGATATAATTTTTATAATCCAGGTTTGAGAGTGATAGGGATGTTGGAGCAAAAATGTTTGATAGATTGGGTGAGATAATGTATGCAATAAGTGACAACATGGACATCATTACTCACTTGATAGAAAAATTCATAGAGGAGTTTAAAGAAGAGAAGATATTTATTGAATATTTTCAGAAAACTTGGTGTCATAATCAGAAACACATTGGTAAGTTCATCAATATATCCATCATGGTTTATATGCATTTACATATTTTAACTTGGTTTTGGTGTAAACTAAGATATCATATTTTTTTGTATAGAGATGTAGGCAAAACATTTTCGAAGTTTCTCTCATGCAAACCAAGAAATTAATGCAGCTATAGAGTCATACCATTTTCACATTAAGAGTCACTTTTTAAGTGACCGTTCTAAGAAATGTGCAAGGAGAATGGATTGGCTAATTCATACGCTTATCCATAGGGTAGAGCCATACTATAAAAATAAAAGATATTTGCAGTTATCTAGATTCTTGACCAACTTCAAAAAGGAAAGATATTACATAACTGCTTTAGAGAGATCAAAAGCAATAACCGATATAGACTGTTATCCTCATGATCTTCCTAATACCTTTAAGATAAGAAGCCAAACTGACCCAACAAAATGGTACCACGTTAGGAAATTTGGATTAGATTTCCATGTCTGTGATTGTCAGTGGGCAAAAAGAGGAAACACCTGCAAACATGTGTTGAAGATTTTAGATCTTCTAAAGAGAAACAAAATAAACCAGCAAGATCAAATTGGTGGTAAGTTTAATTTGTGATTTAAGTTCAATAATTATTTGCAATGATTATTATGTTTTAAATCAAAACTAACTAAATTAATTTTATTAAATTATAGATGGTGTTATTTCATTGGCTCATGAAAATGATGAAGTCAGAGGGAGTTCTTGTCATGAAAATGATACCATTAGTAATGTTAATATTTTTACATTCAAGTATTAATTATTTTTATAGTTTTGAACCTAACTAATTATTATTTCAATTATAGATGGTTGCATACCTTCAGGAGATCAAGATGTGCTTGGGGTTGTCATTAGTCAAGCTCAAAGTACTGGTAATTTTCAAAACCATCATTTTATAATGAAGCATTAGATTTTAAAATATTTTTTTAACTTAGTCAGTGTTATATCCATCACAGATGGTTGGAAATCATCTAAAACTTCCAATGATGACTTTCAAAATTTTGATTGACTACATGATTTTAGTGCTTCAAAATTTACCAACTACAGAAGATGAAAAAATCATGCTTAGTCAGTGTGTTGGGAGATTTCAAAAAGACATGCATGCAACTTTTTCTTCATCTTCCAAATTCAAATCCATCCCTGGCTCAGAGAACATGTCTTTGAGACGATTATCACCATGGTTTAGTCCAAGTAAAAGGCATAAATGTCATTTTTCTCATCAAAAGCGTAAAGTCATATGTCAAAACTCAAGTGAAAGAGCTCAGGAACATGGAAATTTTCAATTCCCCTTAATAGGATCTAGAAAGAAAAAGAAAAAGGTCATTAATCGATCAGGCATAAAAATACAACAACAAAGAGATGTTATCATGCAGAAAGGTAAGTACATTTATTCAAAAGTATTCTAGTAATTTATCTAACAATAAATCCTCCTCTCATATATATATGATATTTACATATGTCATTTTGTAGGTTTGAATGATCAAGAAAATAGTCGACGGCGTCAATTACCTTTCTCCATTGATCTAAACCAAATGGTTACAGGTGAAATACAAGTTATATATTGTAAATTATTTGTAATGATTATTATGTTTTTTTTCAAAAATAACTACATTAATTTTTATTAAATTACAGATGATGTTACTCCATTGGTTGATAAAAATGGTGAAGTCAGGGGGAGTTTTTTTCATGAAAATACAATCCAAACTAGAAATGGTAATGAAATTACAAAGTAACAATCAATCAGTTTTGAGTCTTTAGTTTGTATGTTGATTTTATATGATTCATTGTATTAAATGTGCAATATTATTGCAGTGTTAGATGGTGGACAAAAAATTCAAGAAGATATCTTACCCAAGACAACAACAACAACAATGGATGCAATGCAAGTTATGAATGGTAATAAAATAATGAAATGCATTTCCATAATTTTTTTGTCTTTAATGCATAAGTCAAGTTTTGAGTCTTTAATATATGAATTATTTTCATATATGTTGTTTTGTTAAATGTGAATGTTTTTGCAGTATCAAATGATCAATACAATAACCAAGATCATATGTTACCCTTTTCTATTGATCTCAACCAAACAATAACAACAAGTGACACAATGCAAAATGGAGATGGTAAGGGAATTGTGTATTCAAATTTAATTGTTTCCAAGTCTTCAATTTAGAAATGAATTTTATAACTAACTCAATACATTTGCGGGTGTTGATGATATTTATATGGAGGATCATGATCAACACTTTTCAAGAAATTGATTGAAGTGATAAGATTGGTTCCAATTAGATGAGGGTCTAATATAAGTCAAGACCAAGAGCTTCTCTATAAGGGATTTTTAGAACTTATTTGTATTATTTTATCATCCAAATTTTACTTCCTTGGTTTTGTGTATTTGTTCAATGGATTTGATTTTGTCTCATGGTGATAGCATTATGATGCTTTGAGTTTTGGTTTTTGTATTATAGTTGTTCATCATCTTGATGTGTTTATGTTGTCTCCAACTTAGCATTTCATTAATTTAACACGTAGCATTTGATTTAACTTTAGTATTGTAATAACACAAATGTTGAAGTAACATATATACATATGGTTATAAATAACATGGTCAAATTAAGCATTTTTTTTCTAACATATACGTGTATGGTTAAAAATCACATGACCAAACTAGAAGCATTTTTTGTTATCACGATGCCTTCTTTCCTCTACTATATTCTAAAATTTATAGGATCACTAATATTGAGCTGACTAAATTTTGAAAACTACCTAATTAAATTGTGTCATTATGTTATCCACATATCTAAAATTAAATTATTCCAATTATAAACAAAAATCTATCAAATACTTTTATTTAATTTAATTATCCATTTTGTCACATGATGATATCTTTCATTTCTACTAAAAAATAATTTAATATTATTGTCAAATAATTTTAGATATATAATAGTACATTAATATTTAATTAAAATAAGTAATCTAAGTAGACAATCAATAATAATTTTTATTTTTAATTTATTTATTAATTATAATTATAAAAATTTAAATATGATAGATTAAATAATTAATCAATTGAACAATTAAATTATTCACACCACACACGAAAATTCTAGCGTACGATTCCACCATAGGACCACGGGTCTATTTTAAGGGGTTGCAGATTAAATTTGATGGTTGTGTGACCACGCTTATGGGTTTGACCAAACCCTAACCCTAATGCTAACCCTTACCATGATATAAAACTTAACTTGAAATGCTAACCCTAATCATAATCCTAATCATATTAATATATTCAATGTGTTACATGTGTGGTGGTGTATCGATGTATTTTATATATAGGTTATATATTTGCTAGTAGATAGAAGTTATGATATTACAACAAATAACTTTTATTATTTATTTAAATTAGTACTTTTATTATTTATTTAAATTAGTAGTAATAAAAATTAAAATAAACATATTGTATTTTTTTATTTAAGATTTTTTAAAAATAATATGTACTTCAATATATGTTTTTAAATTTTTCAAATATAATTTTTTATAATAATGTATCTAATAATTAATTAAAATCATCTAAAAATTATAGATAAAAAATGAGAAAATATATAATTATTTAAAATTGTGATATAAAATTAGAAAAATAAATAAATTACTTTTAAGTATAAAAAATAGATACATAATAATAAAAACATATATTTAAATTTTTTAAAAACATACATTAATTTTAAAAAGAAGTTTTAATTTAATAAATAAAGATAAAATACAATAAAATTTAAATTAATATATAATTAATCATTAATATATTATATTTATTATTTTATTAATAACTGTATAAAATAAGTAAATAAATAAATAAAAGTTTATAAAAGAAATGAAACTGAAATAAAAGTTGATTGATGACGCTGGCTGACGTGATTTGATTGACTGCACTGGCTGACGTGATTTGATTTGATAACTTCCGCAGGCACGGCAAATCACTTCCGCAGCACATAACGTAGGTACAAACAGGTCGCATGGTATGGGTATGGCAATGGCTAAAGGTGCGGGGAATGAGGTGCAAATTCTCGCACCTTTAGCCATTGCCCAACTGGCATATCTGGATCTCTCCTCCACATTCTAGACATTCCCCACCAAATATTTATGTGGGTCCGGCTGACAACTATAGACGCTCAAGGTTAAGAGTGAGAAAGTTGTGGGGATGATGCCACCGAGATGTCTTCTACTGTTCTCGTGATCTGTCCACTAATAAGTTATTTTATTGGCGGTCTATCAGAGAGCCTTTTCTTTAATGTAATTTTATTAGTCCCTACCTATATATATTTGGGTTGGGAATTAATGTTTTCATTTTAGCTATATCTAATTAGTTTCCATAATAAAAGTTAATGAAATTCTTAAGTTTAGAACAATATTTGAACTGTTTTATTTTTAAATTAATTTCTAGTCATTAATTCCTTTTTTTGATTGGCTACTCCTAATTTTACCAGAGGTTTTATTATTTTTTCAATTCAAAAAATAACAAAAAGAATATCTGAAAGTTTCCATAGTTCCTCCTTTCTGGAAAGCTCATTAGGTCGAGCTTGAAAACCTAGATTCGCAACCCGTGTGCTGCAATCTTCTACAGCACCATCAATTTGTATGAAAGCTTATCTCCCTCCATTTCAAAACCCTTCGATTCCACGATTTACCAATTTGAACGGACTGTTCTCAAAACCTGCAACAATATCGAACATTGATTTCCTTAAACTTTCTTTGAATAATGAAAACACAAATGAAATTAACTGAAAATTCTTAACAGAGAGAAAGGGGCAAAAATAGAAGTCGTTATCTTTAGTCCAGATGTTAGGATCAAGTGTAGATCACTTACCAATTTGTCGATCGCAGAGAAATAGCTGTAGTAAACAATTAGATTGAAATGACTACTACCCAATCAGAAATGAAAGCAAAAATCTTATGCTCAGAATGAATGGGGATGAAGGATTTAAATGGAGTGCAGCCATGGCTTCGCATCTTGTAGGTGGAAGAACCCAAGTTTCTCTAGCGCCTTCTCGATCTTTCTTTTTTATTTCTCAATAAAAAAAATTATTGACGTGGCAGCATTGTGGACTTGGTCATTGAAGTTTTTTCCGGCAATATGGTGTAAAGGAAAGGTGATTTGGAGAGTGCTTTCTTTGCAATATAATTTTGTAACAAAAAAATTTTTCTCATGATTTTTTTTTAAAAATAGAGAGTGTTTTGATATGAGTATATTGATTATTGATGTAATTTTATTTAAAATTGTTTATTTTGTTTTGTGTTATTAATTAATTTTTCACATGTTTTTATGTATTTATTTTTAAGTTATTTATATATTTATGCATTCTTATCATTTAAATATTTATGTTGACATTTATATTCATACACATTGTTTATTATGTTTTACTCTTCTATCATGTTTAGAGACTAGCTCATTGTCATGAGGTCATCCTTAATATTTATGAAGCTTTCTTATCATCTTGATGATGGATAAAGGAGTGTGATCTCAAACATTGATGCAATCTAAATTTAATATAGTAAATCCAGAAGCTAAGCATAATCCTCATACTTGTAAACACTTCCCACTCAAACTCAGATTTCTACATTTATCTAAAACCATATGGTATTCATATACCTTGTATACACATTCCTATACACTTATTCTTGTATCTTATACATGTATCCACACTCATTTCCATTAACATGTTATCCATAGAGATCTAGCCCCCTTTCATATCTTGTACCAAGTTCATGATTGTTATAAGGAATCTAATTGAAAGACGAAACACAATAGATTTCTAAGTCCTTGCCTATAATATTATTAGTCCCTATTTTTATGTAGTAAATTATAGTATTATTAGTCCATGTTTTTATGTAGTAAATTATAGTATTATTAGTCCTTGCCTTATACATATTGTTAGATACTAAAAGATAAAAGATATTATTATACCTAAACATTTGAAGAAATTCTCAAGAGATAAATCATTTTTCTCTATCTATATTCATTTTTATAGCCATGAACTCTTCTCCCAAAACTCACTATATAACATAAAGTAATATACATGCCACAGTTTCATCTCTTTTCCAAAAAAAAAAATTCCTTAGCAAAGACATTATATGTGATTCCCGCAAGCCTCACTATTGCACTCAAAATTTTCCTAGTTAGCCTCCATGTGATTTCCCCTCATATGTATTTCACTAGCATGAACCATTCATTCAATTTCTACCTCTTGTGCTTAATTATTGGGACAGAAGAAGCTTTATAAAAATATAAATTACTTCCCTCCATTCACACATCATTAAAAGCCAAAGGGCCTATTTATTCAACCACAACGTTTGGTTTAATAGCATTAAACAAAAAATCAACATTTGATGCTTAGAGTTGTGTTATTTCCCTTTATGTTTTCCCTTGTTCAACAACTATGATTTAACCAACAAACAAATCTATATTTCCTTTTTGACAAAAGGCAAGGACTCAAGCTCCATAGAGCTCTTGTTTAAATATTGATTCAATACTTTTTTAAAAAAAATTAAGGATTTGACCATCTTATCTATTTTAATTATTGTGTGGGGGCGCACAAACATGTTCAAGAATAAAAAATGATCTAGATATCATTTGATTTAAAACACGACTCTTTTTTCTCTACCTATAACTCTCATGATAATTAGGTTGTTGTTAACAAGGAGTTGGTCTCAAATTATTTTTAATAATCTAAATGATGCTCAACAAGGGGTTGCATCTTTAGGGATTTATTCAAAAAGAATTATTGTCTAAGTTCACTTTTCTCTCAACTACAAGTCAAGGCTAAGAAGAACTTAAAGATTAATTTTCACATTCAATAAATCAAATTGTATAAGGAAAAGAATGAAATAGATGAATAGGGGAACAACAAATACAAATTTTGGAACAACGAACCCTAAACAAAGCAAACAATGTTATAGAGCACTTGTTCAAGCTACAACTCGCTTCAACAATTCTCTATTTCCAAATCATTTAGATCTGGAGCTAAAAATGGAGGATTTGAGGTTTTTCTCTTATGTATGAACCCCTTTTGAGTGACTAATCTCTGTAGGGAAATAATACTCATAGATAATCACAATGACTCTTTTGAGAGCACATTGGTAGAAGAAATGTAGTTAAAACCTGAGGCTGGGCTACGAAAAAAGATTTGATGATGGATCCTTGTAAAGAATCGACAACAATGGATGATGACTCTACTCTAGAAGGAATGAGTGAAAAGACAACTATAAAAGAGAATATCCACACCCCTAATGATGGAAAGGAAGGAAAAAATGAGGAGCCTACAAAAAATTGTCAAGGTAAAACATTATAATTTCAATTTCCTAATGAGATTGTAAAATGCATTCAGAAAATCAACCCAAAACTAATATTTTATTTTTTTGAGGCAAATTCCTACTACAGTAGATATTTATAAATGTGCTAAGATTAATTCGGGGAATAGAGAGTGGGAAATTGAAATCATAAGGGGTTTGGGTAAAGGTTATGTTTCTTACATATGTTTAGATCTTCATAGTATGCCCAAGCAGTATAGTAGTATGGCACATGGGTTACATGTGGCCAAGTTTGTTATTTGCAAGCCTGGACCTTTGACTTTCATCCTGGAGGTCTTTCTCATTTCCATTACCTTATGTGGTTGGAATCTTCCTTCTTAAGTTTAGCCTCCAAAACACATCTTAAAGATATTGTGGCTTAACTTGGCAAGGTCATATGGTGAAAATAGAGTTTTGATAAATTTTCTAGTTTAAGAGTCCACCCAAGAGAGTGTGTTGAGGTTGATTTGAACAAACCCTTGCTAGAGAATATTAAACTATTTGGTCGTGTGTTTGAACTAGATCAACCAATAATTTATTTGAACAAGTGTAATGCTTTCTTTTTTTGCCAAAAAGAACTTAATTTGATACTAACCTACCAAGAAAGATAAGTCCATGTCTCTTCACTCTCCATTTATGCTAGAAAATATTGACTCTAAAACATCTCCTCAATCTCCTTAAAAATGCTCAAATCCTACTCCTCACTCTTTTTACAACACCTTCTTTCTTCTAACAATTCCTTGCTCGCTACAACTTCTCCTTTGGGTTCATCCTCTTATAAATATTTCATTATGAATGATGAATGAGGAATTGTTAGAGAGAAGAAAGAACCCTCTTCCACTTCTTTTATATATAGTCAAGTAGAGAGCCTACTTGTTGAACAGTCCAGATAACGAAGAGAGAGGGGTGAATCAATTAGATAAATAAAATAAATATGAGCATGAAAGAACATAAGAACACCATACACAATGAACATTAGATTTTACATTGAAAACCTAAGATGGGAAAATGACAGAGAATGCTAATTCTCAATTATGAAACACCGATTAAGGTGATTTTAAAAAAAGGGTGGCTCACTTCCAAGTTGTTCACTATAGGTAGGTTCACTGCCCAACTATCACAACCAATAAAAAAATAATTGATTACAAAATAGTCTTACTGTTAAAACATGAAGTGATGGAGTTTCATCTACATATGCATGAAGTCAGTTCTAGTTAAGAGCACAATAACTATCTGCAATAGATCTAGTTAGGAATCTTCCTCCAAAATCTAACAACCTCTTCACACAAGCTCTGTAATACTATTTGTTACATCCTATCATAATTGCATATCACTTTATTTTTCTTGCTTTCCACTTGCTTATTTATACCTTGCCGCATTACTTCATCATCCTTCACATCCCTTTTTCATATAATACACACACCACACTCGAATCCAAAAGGATGTTCTAGATATATACTTTTAACACTAGAAATCCAAAATAGGTCATCCTAGCATATATGTCAACTTGAACGCTATTTTTTATTTTTTGAAATATTCACTAAGGCTTAGTACACTAGCACTATACCCAAAGGGTTGGCCGCACATAAAGATCTTTCCATGTTACTAAGAGACCCATAAATTTGTCATATACATAAGATGAGTTCATTAAATAGCATAATTAACGAAGGATAAAGAACTTCAAGATATATGTAAGATATATTTTGGTGCCAATGGGAATGCCACAACCAAGACCAAGTCATGATATCCATTAAATTTAGTACTAATTGAAGGAAAATGATTAATAGATTTTGTTCATAAATGGAATATAAAAGAAGTACCAAAAACTTGTAACATGTTGCGTGAATGTCCACATAGCAAAGATAACCAGAATAGGATTTGAACACAACAACTAATATCAAAGGTTTAATCTCTATTATTTTGTACTATCTTCCACTATTGTCCCAAAAAGAAGTATTGCCATATTTAGATCAAGGATAAAATCCACACTACTTGAATCATCATAACATGCCTTATAGGATAGATCAATGATTTACATCATCTAAGGCACAACATTATGGATCACAGGTCTCGACATCAATGACAACAATGCCATATCTTCTCAACAATCTCCCCCTTGGCATTGATTGAAAAATAACAAAAACTCCAAATTGCCAAAATTCCAAGTCCCCCATTGTCAACCAATTCCTTTTTTTTTCTTTTCATTTTCTCCCCCCTTTTCCATCAAAGGCAAAGAGCCAAATAATAACATTATTAGGAAAACACGTAAAAATTATGTACTTTTACAAGAAGACTTTTCTTGTACCTTTATTTGACAATTGGAAGAATCTTCTTCCAGAAATTATTCTACCATGTACATACTATCATGTAAAACCTTCAAATCAAATAAAGATGGCAAAGAAATATTTGTTGGTGAAATTTTCCACCTTACAAAAATGCTAGGTTTGAAATGGTTGTTTGTGTCATTTTAGGGTTTCTATAAGTGTCTTTTGTGGCCTTTAGGTTAGAGGGTTTAGGATTTATGTTAAAATGTTGTTTAAATTTAATGAGTTTACCCAAAGTCTTTCTAATTCATCATTACCTTTTCCTAACTTAATGATGGGTTTATTTTTCTGTGTAAGAGGGTTGTCTACTTTAAATCCTAGCACTTTTAAGTCATTAAGAGTCGGCCATTTTTAATATTTCCTTGTCCTAAGTTTTATCTCCCTAAGTCAATACCTGTAGTCCTGTTGGCATTGTGTATTGTGATGAATTTTGGTGAGCGGTCATAGGTGGTTGTGATTCTAGTTATCGTTGATGCAAACATAGTCATATCATATGACTAGAACAATTGGTAAGGTCATTATTCAATCGGTAAGAGGGAATCAACTAAGTACAATGAGCGATGTTTAGGAAGAATAGTTACAGATGGAGATTTTGGTATTGGTGATTATTGAGGTGGAATTAATTAGCACATTCTTATATATTGCATGTACCTAATTTTAAGAAATCATGGTTTCAACCATATCTCATTTGGTTGATATGTGAGCATTCATCATAGTGAGAGAAAAGGCTATAGGTTGAAGACACTATGTTCTTAAGCTATTGGTGGTAGATCTTTGATCGGTGACCGGTATGGATTGTGGTGAGTATAGATGTTATGGTGACATGTCTTAGTCCTTAAGGATTTGATGAGATGTCACTTATACACTCAAGCTAAGAAATGAGGTGGATTTAAGGTGATACACTGGAGAAGTCAAAATGTGTTTGGCTACCTTGGAGATATAACTTGCAAATCCTATTTTGGCCTAACATGGTCATGATAAAATGTATCTTACATAGTGATACATGTGTTTTGGTGAGACTTATTTGAGTAGAAAAATTGAATTTTGGTGAAGGTTAAGGCGGTGATAGTTGTGTACATATAATTGGTGCTACTCTTATCAAGAAACATTTTGTTGCTAATGTTGTAAAAGGATGATTGTATGAAGATAAATTAGTGATTGCTAGGGTTGTGATCAGATTTTTGAGTAGAGGTAGATCAGAGAGAATTCATAGAGAGAAGAGATCATTTTAGATCTAACAGGAAAATAGTGTTGTACATCCATATCATTTATTTTTTTCCCTAATAGTTATAGCAAGAAAAATCCCTTAACTGGGTGGACATTAACAGGTCTTATATTGTAAATCCCTTAATCAAGTGAACTCACAGAAATATTTTTAAATCCTCTAGCAAGGTAGATCTTAGCATATCTCATTGTATTCCTAATAATGTACTAGTCACTCCTAACAGGGTGAACCCCCAAAAAGGGTACATTTGTAGCTCCTAACAGGGCAACAGGGAAAACCTTTTTGACCATAGTGAAGGGCTTGTGGGTGTCATCCCCACCATGGTTTTCTCCCTCTAATAGAGGGTTTCCACACAAAAATAATTATGTTATGTGTGATGCATGTGTGGATGTTTGAACTTATTTACTTTGATTTCATTGTATTAGTTTTATTTTTTGCTATTTGGAAGTTGTCAATGTTAATCAGATCGATGGTTGAGTTAGTAGGTTATCTATTTGTACTGATTCACCCCCACTCTTAGTACCTGAGAATTCTAATAATCGGTATTAGAGCACTATTCCTCTTGGTGATAAGCCTAATAGTTTGAGGTAAAGATCTAAAACTATGGAGAATTATAGGTATGAGATGGAATTTGACAATGCACACAAGATGATTAATGAGTTGAAGGAAGAGCTCAAGAAGTCACTTGCAAAAAGGAGAGAACTTGCTAAGAAGTTAGGTGAAAGTTAGGATTGATCAACTATTTGAAGGCAGCATGTCTGAAAAATCAGAAGAAGCAATTGTAGATGTGATGGATAAAAACAAGAAACTCAAAGAAAAAGTGACAAATTTGAAAAGAGAGCTTGAGGTTAGTATGTTAGAATGTGTGAAGACCTTTAAGGAAAAATAAAAGATGATGATGCAAGGAAGAGTGCAGAAGATGCCAAGAAAGTTGTTGAGGATGCATTAAAGGAAAGGGAGGAACAAT
>BSBK01003248.1:2130000-2227500 GCA_027943335.1 Chamaecyparis obtusa
TTGGTGGCTTTAAACCCTTGTTTTGAGGGTTTCTTCAATCTCCCTTCTCGAAACACTTCTATCCTTTCTTGGTGATTGATTCACCATTAGTATACCATTATATGATCATCCAAATCATAAAAATTTCATGCTATGAAGCCTGATCTTCTATTGCTGCTCCCTAGCCATCAATTTCCTTAAGGAACACATTGTTCCAATCAATGATCACTCTAACTCTTTAATCATATGCAAGTATAATCATTTAGAAATTATATTAAAATGTTAGTATTCAACCTTTCATGGGTCCTAGGCCTTTGGGTCCATGGAAGGGATCAAGTTTTAAAAATTAACTTCAAAATAGATGAAGACTTAACAAAATCAGGTTAATCCACTGTAGATGATGAAACAGACATGCAAAAACAATCTTCAAAGCATTTCAAAACATCTAATGCACCTTCCAAATGTATTATTTGATCTTCCAAATCCTTAATCCAATTAAAAGTACATGGAAAAGATAAAGAACTTCAAATGAATTGATATAATTATTGACACAGTCAAGTTTGCTTCAGATAAAATGCAAGAATAGAGAGTTTAATGTGAATCTAAATGCATTCAATCAGTTAATGAATGTTTTAGATTGATTTCTATTCCATCTTGTATCTTAAAATCAAAACAAAAGTAATGGATCCTAATAACAATGCATAGAACACAAGGATTGAAGACTAAACTTGTGATTTTATTGAAAATCATGTTCTTGTCATACACTCCAGGATTCCTGCCTGTACAAAGAGAGATGTATACAATATAAGAAATCAAATTTTAACTTCCCCAACAATACACATCCAGATAGAGGGATTAGCTAAGTATTTTAACAATAAAAAATTAAATTATTTCCCTCCTAGAGAGAGAGGGAGAGAGAGAGAGAGAGAGAGAGAGAGAGAGAGAGATTTTGGCTTTAGATTTGGCAGGAGATATCAGATATTTGATAGTTTCAGATATCCAATAATATCCAATATTTTTGGATATCTGATTCTTTTTACTAGTGAAAAATAAAAACAATATTCTCTAGGTCCCTCTAGAGGCACGTTTTTCTACAGAATCATGGGAGTTGAGTTGTAGAAAATCACGTTGTTTCTTTCTAGAGAAGACAAAAATCCACTTTTTGCACTTGTTGGTTGGATTTTATCTTTTTCCAAAGGTTTTTGCATCACCTTTTTGGTCTAACTATGGGGAGTAGTAGTCATCAAAAGCATAAACGGAAGAGGAGACTCACAAATGAAGAGATTGAAGTGTATAGAGAAATGGATAGGGTTGCCCATCGGAACAAGAGACAAGGTATGTTAAATATTAATGAAGAAGTCAGCATAGACCCACCTTTGAATGTGGTTTCAATTGAAGAACGTGAATTTGAAATGATTTATGAGAATAATATTGAAAATGAGAATGTACGGATTGAAGATGAAAATGTAGGTTTTGAAAATGAACATGTAGATGTGGACAATGGAAGTGTGGACATTGTCAATGACAATCCGCCGATTGAATATGAAGGAATTAACAATGATAATGGTATAGAAGAACCAAATAAATGTTACACATCTCTAAATTATATGAGAAATGAAGTCCCTTCGGAGGAAGAAAGAGAAACTTCAAAATTGAGACCTTCAAGAACAACTAAATGGTTACTTGAAATTGATGAGAACATAATGATAAATTTTGATGGCAAGAGATTAGAAAGAACCATTCGGTTGTGGGTTTCAAAACTTTTTGATCAATTTTTTAGCCACAAGATGTTGGTTGAGCAATGTCAAATGTTTGTGCAATTTTTAAAGATGCAGAAGATAAGACGTATACTAGTTAAATTGAAGATTAGTGTTGTAAAGGATAAAATATGGATGGGGTCCTAGAACAATGGTTTGCACATGAAAGAGACCCCAAAACTGATATTTTATACATACATTTGAATTTTAAGTCGATGAAATGTAAATCTAGAAATTCTAATGTTGAAATGAAGAAATCAAGGTACTTACCTCCGAAAAGAATTGGTTGAAAACCCTGTCAAACAGTCTCAAAAACTATTGATTTCTATGATGTTGAACCAAAATTGCGAGATCTACAAAACCCAGAAATATTTTTCAATTCTGAGGGAGGTCATCCTTAACCCAGATAGCAGGGCAAGGTCTTACCCTAGGGCAAGGTCCTACCCCCTACTAAAGGTCATCCTTGACCCAAAACAACTCGGACAGAAAATCTGTTTGCAGATTCTAGAAGTTCGGCGAAAAGGGTATCTAGATCTGCACTTTACTTCATCATCCCACACTTGTACCTACAAGAAAAATAGTTTTTTATTTTGATAAGGGGTTTGCCTTAGTCAAACCCTAGTTTGGAATCAACCTTAATAATGGAATTGAAATAGGAGAATGCTACCAAGTAGTAGAAATAGATCTAATAATGAAGCTATGAAATTCAATAGTTATGCAATTGTACTTCAAATGTAAACAAGTATATTGATATGAAAGCTTGAACATGACATTAAAAAATGTAAATCAAAACCTCCTTGATTGTATATGTGGAATCCACCTTGAGGGAAGAATGAATGGATCTTGAAGATGAACAAAGGATCTTGAAGGAAGATCACACCACCATGATGGATAGATCTAGGGTTTGAATGATGAATCTTGAATGCTTGAACCAAATCCCTTCAAAGGCTTGAATGCTTGAATCCTTGATCTTCAAAGGAGAACTTGAATGGAGAAGAGGGCTTGAATGGATGCTTGCTTGATCTTTCTTGAGAGAATCTTGAGCACTTGATTTCAAAACTTGCTGCCTTGATCATGAAATTGCTTGGTGAGAATGAGAGGAGGAAGGCTTCCTTTTATAGTGATCGAGGGCACAAACTTCTAGAGAGAATGACATTGGAGAATTAAATCTCAATTAATCTTAACCCCTAGAAATATACCTATATTAAATGCAATTTAAGAGTTTACTGTTTTGGAGACCAAAACAGTCGACCTAGAAGTGGGAAAATAATTCTTTCCGAAACCCGACATCCATAAATCATGGGACCTTAAAATTTGAACTTGGGGTCAAGGATGAGGTCGACCTTGACCTAGGTCAAGGATGAGGTCATCCTTGACCCTCAAGGTCATCTTTGACCTTGAGGTCAAAAACCTCAGGACCTCAGTCTAGAATGCTAGAAAAATGCAGACAGAAAGTGGAAAAGGGGGTAGAATCAGGGGAAAATGCTAGATCCAAGCCAAGGACCCATTTAAGGTGCTTGACATGATACCAAATAAATTATTCAAAGGGATAAACAATCTTAACATGGAAGTGCTTCCATTTTAAGATGATACAGAACAAGAAAAAAGAGAGGAATGCTATTATTGTGAAAAATATTTTTAGTGCTCTCAATTCCATTGGAAAGACTACCAAGGAAAAAGATAAGAGAGACAATAGGAGGGTTATTACAACCTCCTTAGTAAGTCATCATTGAGAAAGGATTGTTTGATGAGAGAAACTTGTGTTGACTTGAATCTAAATTGTAAAACTTTGGATAGAGAACTTGCAAGAAGAGAAAGACTTGATAATCCTCTTCAAAATGATACATGGGCTTATGGTGGGAGACTTTCACATTGTGATAAGAAGCTTACCAATGCTGTGAAGGATCAAATTCAAATATTTTGGCAATCTAACTCAAGAGTGTCACCAAATGTGAAGGATGTCTTGAAGTTGAGAATTGGCATTTGAGACCGCACTCCGCATCCGAAACATTATTTGGAGGTGAGTCAAACAATATTGTTCAAAAAAATTTGTGAGACACATCCAACATTGAAAATATCACAAAGACCTTTTGAGGCCCTAAAGCCTTTTTTGTGTGCCTCTTAAGATTCAAAATACTTGTTGATGCAAATATCATGTGGATTTTTCAATGCACCATGAATTGTTACGATCCATTCATTTTACTTTGCATGCTAGTGAAATGTTGGAGGAGTGTGGTGCAAGTGCTCTTCCAAAATCATCAAGAGACTTTCTAGATCATTTTTTATGTCCTAGAGATGATGGATGTTTCTTTTATAGAAAATATTGCTTAAATGACAAGTGCTCAGAGTGTGGTGGGCTATTGAAGTTTGTTGAATGTTTTCATGAGGGATACGAACACGATTTTGGAAAGACAATTGTCCACAAAAAGGTATATGAAACCATTAAATATACATTAAGAAGTGGAGGTGAAGGCTCTAGATGTAAGTTGGTTACAAAAGAATGCAATGTAGTTGAATTTATTTCAGATTTCAGGAAGAATCTTTTTTACAAGTATGCAAGGCATAGTCACATGTCTCAGTGGTTGGATCAACAATTCAAGATGTGTAAGGACACTTTCCCAATTGGCACTATTATATCAGTTGTTGACTTTGCAAAGAACTATACATTGCAGCCCCCAAAAAAGTTGCAAGCTCAATATTACAATTCTATTCAAGTTGCTATTTTTGTGCACATAATATATAGACAATCCCCTGATAGTACAGAAGATGACTGGAATATAATCAGAGAGTACCATTTTTATATGAGTGATGATAGATCACACTCATCTAAGTTTGTCCAACATTGCTTTGAGAATTATTTTGAGTGGGTGCGGGAAAATAATATTGCTATGGATAGACATCTCATTTGGTCAGATAACTGCATAGGTTAATTAAAAAATGCTCGTATGTTTTATTGGTTATGTATAATGCATGTAGAGAGAGGTGTACCTCATATTTGGAGTTTTTTTAAGGCTGGTCATGGAAAAGGGGAGCATGATGGAGTACGTGCATGCGTAAAGAGAGCTCTAGTTAAGGAGAAAGTGAGGATTTTAGGTGCAGAAATCATTGATGCTCACTCTATTGTTGATTGGTGTACTTCAACATTGTCACAAGGGGGACTCTTAATTCAGCGGTGCACATATTCTTTTGGTTGGTTGAGTTGCGCACAATAGGAGATAGGTTGGATTGTCAAACTGTGAAATATTCTTAAAAAATGCATCCATTTCAAAGCTTAGATGCTAGTACATGGACCATTTGGACACGAGAGTTGGCTTGTTATTGTCCGAGTTGTCTTCAGTGTGATTGGGATCAGTGTGAGTCAAGTGAGTGGATTGATACATGGGTTCCACATTATCTTACTCATTTATCTCTCACAATCTGTGTAATAAATGATAACATGGATTATTCGCTTGACTATGACCATCTTTCAGATCTTCTACAGCCAGGACATGTTTTTGCATTGGTTGCACCACAAGGGAATGATGAGAGATCAGATAATTGGTTAGCACATTGTGTATGAGGAAAATAGAAACTTGCACAAATGATGATAGATGATGATATGTTCACATATCCAATAGGATCACATGTTGTTGCGGGAACATGGTTGCACACATATATGATTAGAAATAATGGCAATCCTGCATTTGAAGACTATGAGAAGCACAAAACCATTCTCATGTATTCACACCTTGTCATAGCAGCCAATGTTAAGTTGTTGAAACATCAAGGAAAACCAAAGACAAAGGAACTTTGGACTATTAGTACTATTGATCATGAAGCAATATTGAATACCCTCAAGAAGAGAGGTGGCCCTTCAGGCACACTTCAGTAGGTAAGTTCAACTCAAGTTGCAAGGTTTTCCATGTTTATTATGATTACACTCAATAAATTAATTGTAGTTTTTTGTTTTATTTGTTTGAGCCAATAAACTTGGTTTTGCATGTGGATTATAAATGCAGTTGGATACATATATGATAGATATAGAAGATTGAGGTGTGCATTTGATTAGCCCATCTTTTATGATGGTAAACTTCACTATGCATCGTGTAGTCATGTTCTTTGGTTCATTTAGTTAAGTCTATACATGTTCATAATCTTTTTCTCAACCTATATAAACTTCTTATATTCTCTATTAAATTTTCTTTTGCCTTCCGAATGTAGGGATTGGAATGTAGATGTCATCGAGTACCATGTGTTAAACTTATACACTTTAGAAGTGAAAATGACACTTATTTTTTATATATAGTTGTGTAATTTTCATATTTAGATGCTAAATTTTGTATATAGAAATAACAATCGAATGTAATGTGCATAGTTAGATGCTAAATTTTGTATATAAAAACAACAATTGAATGTAATGTGCATAGTTAGATGCCAAATTTTGTATATAAAAACAACAATCGAATGTAATGTGCATATTTAGATGCCAAATTTTGTATATAAAATTAGATGCAAAATTTGAAACATAAAAGAGCCCATGGGGTTGATTTGCAAATATTACGAGCCTACATTTGTATCATGTTAATGCCATGTAAAGTGAAAAAAATGTGTTTCCTTACTATGAATGTTGTATCCTTATATAATTTGTATTGTCTTAATTTTGTATCCTTACATTTGTATTATCTTAATTTCATGTACATTTGTATCATCAAATGATGTAATAGTTGGAGTCATTGAGTCAAAATTGGTCAAATGTGTCCAAAGTAAAATGATGATTCCCTGGGGTGAAGGGATAGTGTTCAAGGATTGCATCTTGGCACCAAATGGACTACACAATTAGCTCTGGTTGGGTGGGTAAATGCGAGGGACAACCCTATTTCGACCACTGAGTCACTAGAATATTCCAGATCATGTCAGACCAAAGTGTCCCCAAGGTGCACTAAGCACGATTGGGCAGTGATATTTTGAGGCTTGTATCTCAGACCCCGTGAGAGGTATTGAAAATCCATGAGATGCTACACGACCACATTTTAGAGGCCTACAATAACCTCTCTCCATTCTGGGAAATTCAAATTTGTTTGAATTTGACATGCCAGTCTCACTTGATGCCAAAACTTGTAGTGATGGTCAGTTGAAAGTTGTACCATTGGATTACTTCCAAACTATTCATCCTGACACTGAATGGACTATACCATTAGCTCTAGTTGGGCAGTTAAATGCTAGGGATAACCCTGTTTTGACCACTGAGTCACTAGAACATTCTAGACCATGTAGGACCAAAGTGTCCCCAAGGTGCACTAAGCACGATTGGGCAACGATCTTTTGAGGCTCATATCTTAGACCCTGTGAGAGGTATCAACAATCCGTGAGATTCTATAAGACTAAATTTTTGAGGCCTACAATAACCTCTCTTCATTTTGGGATATTCAAATTTGTTTGAATTTGGCACACCAGTCTCTCTTGATGCCAAAACTTGTAGTGAGGGTTAGTTGAAAGTTGCACCACTGGATTACTTCCAAACCATTCATCCCGACATCGAATGGACTACATGATTAGCTCTAGTTGGGTGGTTAAACACTAGGGACAACCCTGTTTCAACCATTGAGTCACTAGAACATTCTGGACCATGTAGGACCAAAGTGTCCCCAAGGTGCACTAAGCACAATTGGGCAGCGAACTTTTGAGACTCGTATCTGGGACTCCGTGAGAGGTATTGGTGATATGTGAGATGCTACAAGACCACATTTTTGAGGCCTACAATAACCTCTCTCCATTCTGGGAGATTCAAATTTGTTTGAATTTGGCACACCAGTCTCGCTTGACGCCAAAACTTGCTATGAGGGTTAGTTGAAAGTTTCACCACTGGGTTTCTTCTAAACTGTTCATCTCGACAGTGAATGGACTGTGCCATTAGCTCCGATTGGGCAATTAAATGATAGGGACAACCTCATTTCGACCACTGAGTCACTAGAATGTTCCGGACCATGCCGGACCAAAGTGTCCCCAAGGTGCACTAAGCACGATTGGGTAGCGATCTTTTAAGGATCGTATCTTGAAACCCGTGAGAAGTATCAACAATCTATGAGATGCTACAGGACTACATTTTTGAGGCCTACAATAACCTCTCTCCATTTTGGGAGATTTGAATTTTTTTGAATTTGGCACGACGGTCTTACTTGATGCCAAAACTTGTTGTGATGGTTAGTTGAAAGTTTCACCACTAGATTTCTTCCAAACCATTCATCTTGGCACCAAATGGTCTGTGCCATTAGCTTCGATTGGGCGGGTAAAGGCTAGGGACAACCCCATTTTGACCATTAAGTCACTAGAATGTTCTGGACCATGCAGGACCAAAGTGTCCCCAAGGTGCACTAAGCACGATTGGGCAGTGATATTTTGAGGCTCGTTTCTTGGATCTCGTGAGAGGTATTAGTGATCCATGAGATGCTATAGGACTGCACTTCTGAGGCCTAAAATAACCTCTCTTCATTCTGGGAGATTTGAATTTGTTTGAATTTGGTACGATAGTCTCGATTGATGCCAAAATTTGCTGTGAGGGTCAGTTGAAAGTTGCACCACCAGGTTTCTTCCAAATTGTTCATCCCGACACCGAATGGACTGCGCCATTAGTTTTGGTTGGGTGGATAAACACTAGTGACAACCCCATTTCGACCACTAAGTCAGTAGAACGTTCCAGACCATGCTAGACCAAAGTGTCCCCAAGGTGCACTAAGCATGATTGGGCAATGAACTTTCGAGTCTCGTATCTCGGATTGCGTGAGAGGTATTGGCAATCCATGAGATGCTACAGGATCACATTTCTGATGCCTACAATAACCTCTCTCTATTATGAGAGATTCAAATTTGTTTGAATTTGGCATGCCAATCTCGCTTGATGCCAAAACTTTCTATGAGGGTCAGTTGAAAGTTGCACCACTGGGTTTCTTCCAAACCGTTCATCCCAACACCAAATAGACTACGCCATTAGCTTTGGTTGGGTAGGTAAATGCTAGGGACAACTCCATTTTGACCACTGAGTCACTAGAATGTTCTAGACCATGTTGGACCAAAGTGTCCTTAAGGTGCACTAAGCACGATTGGGCAGCAAAATTTCAAGGCTCATATCTTAGACCCCGTGAGAGGTATCGACAATATATGAGATGCTATAGGACCATGTTTCTGAGGCCTACAATAACCTCACTCTATTTTGGGAGATTTAAATTTATTTGAATTTGGCACACTAGTCTCGCTTGATGCCAAAACTTGCTATGAGGGTCAATTGAAAGTTGCACCACTGGGTTTCTTCTAAACTGTTCATCTCGGCACCGAGTGGACTGCACCATTAGCTCTATTTGGCTAGGTAATCGCTAGCGACAACCACGTTTTGACCACTGAGCCACTAGAACATTCTGGACCATGCCGGACCAAAGTGTCCCCAAGGTGCACTAAGCACAAATGGGCAGCGAACTTTTGAGACTCGTATCTCAGACCCCGTGAGAGGTATAAGAAATCCATGAGATGCTACATGACCATGTTTCTGAGACCTACAATAATCTCTCTCCATTCTGGGAGATTTGAATTTGTTTGAATTTGGCATGCCATTCTCACTTGATGCCAAAACTTGTGAGGGTCAGTTAAAAGTTGGACCACTGGGTTTCTTCCAAACCATTCATCCTGACACTGAATGGACTGCGCCATTAGCGGGGATAGGAGTTGCTTCTTTGAGCAAGGGATAATTAGGCCTAGATGGAGAGCTAGAGGGTGGAGAAAGTCTTCACCAGTCAAATGATGAAGGACCGAGATTGAGATGAATTTAGTAACTCTGAAAAGGGTATTAGAAAATGTAAATACCTTGTCAGGTTGTTTGGAGAGTTCGAGAGTAATTTTCTGATTTCAGTGTTTGTAGGGCTACTAGATAGGCCTAAAAAGGCTATATAAGAGAAATGGTTGAAGTTGAGGTGATTGGAGTGAATGGGAAGTTGGAACTTGGTAAATAGACCATGATAAGATGATCTATGGTGTTGGGATCAAGGTGAGAGGTCTCATTGGTGTTTTGGTACAGTGGAGGCACTAGGTGCACTAGGTAGCCTAGGATGGTGTTGGTACTTGGAGAGATTGGTGTAAGGAAATGAGATAGTGAGCTCATGAGCATGGTTGTGGGATTGATCAATAAGTCAGAGAACTCTACTAGATCCTTGAGTGAGGTTAACTCCTTAAGTGGATTCTAAGTTGTTTGTAGAATCCTTGAGTTGAGTTAGTCTCCTTAGGGTGATAGTGGAGGGCTCTGCATTAGTAAGCCTTTAAATGGATCCAAAAGTGGTGCAGGGGCACCTAAAAACTACAAGAAAACCACAAAGACTATGCAAAAAAACATGAAGACATTGATGCAAATCAGAGGTTCAAGAAGGTCAAAGGCACCATCAATGGTGGAAATCACATAAATTATGATGTATATAGGCTTCTATAATGGTTTGATGCCATGAAATGGCATTTGAATGTAAGGAATGAGTTTTTATCCTTGACATGATTAAATGATGTATCTTCGACCAATAGTGTCCCAATGTGTCTAGGAAGTTCTAGGAGGTTAGTTGGGTTCTAAATAAATCTTCTAAGTGTTGGAAACACTTTAGAAGTATTAGTGATTTAGTTCATTGAGTTTTAAAGCATTTTCAATGTTTAAAAGTTCAAATATTCAAAATCAAACAGTTAGTAGCCATTTAGGAGGGGAATGGAGTTTTTAATGTTAAATCACTTAACTAAACCTTCTAATCGACCAAAGAGGTTGAGGAAGTTATGCTAAGGATTATTAATGTATTTGTGGAATCCATTTGTATGGCAATGAAGCTTGGAGTGTACGACAGGAACATGGATTTTGAATAAAATATAAGTTTGATTTACCAAGTTTGTGTTCTTTACAAGTTTGAAAGGATTTAATACTTACTAGTTTCATTTAAAAATCTAGAATGGAATAGTAAGCAATATCCAATCATTCATTATACTATTGAATGTATTGAAAACTACCTTGAAATCTGATTCCATGCGTTAAGGATTGGTAAAAACCAGTGGTTGTGAGTGCAAATCTCTTAATACTTTGAAGTATCATTCTATTCTTCATGTAAACAGATTGGGTTAATGATTTGAATGATCCAATAAGTCATTAGAAGGATTCATTTCATGTTTTGAAGGATTTGAAAGCCATTTGGTATGACTATACCCTCCTGTACAGTGGCTTAGACTTATTTTTATTAGTTTTCTTTTATTTTGGAAGTGTAACTTGTAACCTTGATCCTTTCCATGGACTCAAAGGCCTAGATTCCATGAAAGGATGATAATAACAATGTATCATAGGTACTAATGATCTTTACTTGTAGATATTTTGAGTAATGACGTGATCACAACCTAATTAGTGAAGGTTTTCTAATGAAAGTGATGGCACAAGTATAGCAGCAGGAGTTTGAGTTGAAGGACATAGCCTTTTTATGATTTTGATAGTATTGTATTGGCATATTAATGGTGAATCAATCACCAATTGATTATAGAAGTGTGTGGAAGGATGAGATTGGAGAAACCCTCAAATGAAGGGTTTGAAGCCATTGAATTGGGGCTTTTGATGTTCCAATTGTTTTGGGTCTAATTCCTCTTAGGATTAGAGGTTTTGACTCATTTAATGTCACTATCTAGGTTTTGAGAACTTAGAGATATTTCTATGATATAGTTGCTTTGATAAATCATCAAATTTCTAGTGTATTTGCAGGGGTACAAGCACAGTACTGATATTTTGTCCAAAAGACCAATACCTAAATTTGAGATATGTTTTGATATGGCCAAAAGGGTGTTTGATTATGTAATTTTTTCTTCTTGTGTTTTGGGAAAGTAATGAGTTTGAAGACCAAAAAGGTCACCGCTATAAGGAAAACCATTAGGCCTCTAGGCCAATTTGAAGTCTTTTAGCCATTGGGAGTAACGAGTAAGTCTAGAAACCTTGAAACCACTTTAATCTATCCTTATATACCTCAAATGATGAATTACACATGTGAACACACATAGCACATAAAGCGTACACAAATTTTCTTAAGTCATGAAGCATACATGTAGCACATAGATTATAAAGCATACCACATGAATTCACTTAAGTCATGCATGTAGCTCATACACATGAATTTAGGTCATGAAGAATGTACTTGAATATACATGAATATACTTAAGGCATAAATCGTACACATAAGTACATACACACAAACATATTTACTTACTAACAATGAATACATGAACACATGTAATTAACAAATTGGATCGAAAATCAAGTTTCATATATATCAAAATGAATAATAATTCTGTACATATTTACATGTCAACATATCTAGATACAATGTGGCATACACCATCTCAAAATGTGTCATATGACATCTCAAAATAATAAGTTCAACTACAAATATTTCTAGGACATCCTATTCTACTGATGGATCATCAAAATGCAGCCTCTTTGAAGTACTATTTGGCTCTGATGGATCATTCAAACACAAAAGTGAAATCCCAAGTTAGATTAAAATTTAGAATCATAGTCAACAATAATAAATAAAATTTAAACTAAAATTGAACTCTCATATACCTCAGCTCTCTAACTCCTCCCACGGACATGAGACCTAATATATGTCCTTGGTAGTGCAGGAACAATGTCACCAATGTCGACTCCCACCTATATATGTTTGCGAACATGAGATTGATCTACAAGTTATACTATTAATGTTAAATACTTGATAGAAAATATATGTTTACAAAATAACTAAATTAACATTAAAACTTACTTGTGTTGAACTTTCTTCAGGGAATGTTGGCCGAGTCATTAGTGATACAAACCCTTGGCGTTCTGCCTCCCTCAAACTAGGAGTGACCTACAAAAGTCAAACAAATACTTCATACTATCATAACTTGATCATATTATATATACTTAATAGTAAAATACACACAAATAACCTTAGCAATGTACGTACCATGGGGCTATCACTGCGAATGGATATGCCTATGACTCTATCATGACGATAGGGTCTCATGACATCATCATATGCCACTCTTTGTCAAATAAACCATGTAAATTAAAAATGAGTATGCACAACTGAAAAGTATACATGTATGCATAAACAAACTAAATTACTTAATTACCTTTCCCTTGTCAACGACTGACACCTGCACCCCCTCACATTGCCCCCCGGTGGCAACTGGTGACACCTACATTAGTATGTAAAAGATGATCATAAAAATTAGAAAACAATGTACATATACTATTATCATAATCTAAAAGGAAACCAATGAGTACATTAAAACATATGTACTGTGGAAGTGTCAAGACCAAATGATATGGCCGAAAGCGTGGACCCCTCCACCTGTGCCATCTCCTCCTTTATCATCAAATGAACATAAATGTAACACATAAGAAAACATAAGTGGAATTATTATAAAAAAACTCTACTAAAAATACGGACAATAAAATTTAAATACAATATAAAAAGTGAACTGTTTACCCTTACCGTAACAGTGTGAGTCCATAGCTTTGTAGGCCCTTGATGCACATCTCCATGAGATGCTTTAGTACTTGTAGTGTGTTGTGTAGAATCGTCCACCTCGAAGATGTAATTATATGCATCACTATCATTCAGGGGACCTAAGCACATAATGAAAGTGTGGGGCACACAAACATGTGAGCTCATGGAGGATGTGGAAGGGCCAAAAGCATCAGGACGAGGAGGCAACAATGATGTGCTCTATGTAACCAGCAGATCACTCAAGGTGTGAATGGCTTGAATATTCTGTGAGCTGGCCTCAACAATAATGTCAGGATGCTGCACTATGGGAGGTGGTGAGATCTCAGGAGGGGGGACATATGTGCAGGATTTCACCCATTGTGCCCATGGTTTGTCCTGAGGAGCACCTAAACCTACACCCTGGTTCGGTCTCATACTCCAATAATTTACCTTGTGACCGAGCACAAATTTAGCATACAATTTTTTAATAAAATAAAATGGGACATCCAAATTGCTGTGAGGTGGTCTATAAAAAACCATCCACCTGCGATCCCAAAAGTTGTCATGTATTTCACTATTTGTGCACCATTTAATTGACAACTTGGTTTTTTTAGGGTCTACTTTTAGACCGGTTTTAGGATCTACAAAAAGATTACATGTCTTGTTTTGTTATGTTTAGGTTCATGACTTTAACATAGTCAAGCCCATCGTCAAACTGGGCGTGCATGGAATCGTGCCAGAGAAGTGAAACACTATGTTGCTCGGTAAGTTTCTCTATATTTTCAATAATGGAGTTTAATATCATAAACATGGGGCCCAATGTGGGGATATTGGCATAGGTGGTTTGAAATCATCTAAGTTCATTTAAATTGTCTCCTATTAGATCTTCTAAACGGTGAAGGTTTGTGATAAGTACATCTTCTGGAAGTGGGGGATTGTTGGGAGGTGGTTGTGGATTGTTTGCGGGATCATTAGGATGGTTTTCTGATTCCATGTCTGATTACAATTAAATAACAAATAGATAATTACAATAAATTTTAAAAAACAATACAAAAACTCATTTAAACGGCTAATTTTTATATAAAAACTATAAATTTCTATTAGAAAACAATAAAAACAATAAAAATTTGAAGATTGGACTTACCTTAGATTAAACAAAAATATGATAGGTGATTCCAAAGCAGATATCCGAAATCCCTAGCTGCGTTCATGTTTTCACAGTGAAAATATTGAACGTGGCTAGGGTATACAAATTTATATTTACTGGCAAATATTGGATATCCGATTTAGCCTTTGCTTTGGATTTTGGCTTGGCCAGGTGTACTGACACCCAGGCCTACTAAAAATTCATCAAATCCATTTGTGCACTTTTGGACGAGTGAAAATATGTTTTTTTCACATCACCACTTTTTGGCATACCATGATCCTGCACATACCCTCCTTTTTTCCCTTTTCCCAAGAAGTCAATATTTTTAGAAGCTATCTAGAGGGAACCAACCTATAATTTGGAGATTGATCTTCACAATAGGAAATCCACAGGTTTGAAGATCATAACATATTGTACAAGATTACTGATCTTTTGAGTTTGGCATAAGGGTGAAATCCTTGTGACAATAGCTACATCAAAAGAGATGAAGGAAATATTATAAAATTTTATGCAAGATCAAATGAAGGTATCTTTGGGGCCTTACTATGCTTGTCTCTTAATAAAGTATGGACATTGTGTAAAAAATTCCTCTCTCTTTATATTTGTGAAATTGTTCTATGCTAATTTATATCATGTCTAGTCCTATTTACTTATGTCAATCTCTTCATATTCTACTTATCTTGAGTAATAATGGACCATGTAACCCTTTTACTCTTCCATTTTTCACTGAAATAGAGGATGAGTTGTATTATTTATAGCCTTCTTCTCAAGAGGATAAACCCACAGTAAACCCCAAGGGTAGTGTTCTCTCATCAGATCCCTATAGGAGCTATTTTTGTCTCAAATAGAAGAACATTTATGAGTTTCTCCTGCTTGGATTCCACTCAAGAATGGTTTCCCTACATCATGGCTTTCCTTGTGAAGAGTCATGCATCTCTTAGGAGGTTTCTGACTTTGTTTGAACCCTTGTACATGCTTCCCATGAATAAGATCTCAATATTACATTTTATGCCCTAGTGACTTCATGTGTTTTATTTTCCAAGTTAATAATGAAGGGTCTATGGTACATCGTGTCTATAAGATAAAGGTAAAAATATCTAAACCAAAAGAGCTTAGGGTCATGTGAATTCTATATGTATAATTTATAAAGTGTTGTAAAACTTTTACACTGGTTAATCATCTCCTTTATCTTAGCTCTTTTTTGAAATGTTCTCTTCCCCTTCTCATTCACCCTCAACATGAAGAGTCAGCTTCTAAAATCCTGAAGGTCATTTCACAGAATGCACCTAGTCCCATTGGGTGTGCCAGAAAACATTGATAATCCCTAAGAGGCTCATGCCTAAATAATGGTAATCAGGAAGTTACATAGTTTTTGACAAAAATGGAGATAATAAGAAAATAAATTAAAGATGAAAACCTTATCACACTCAAATGGTTTTAAAAATGCACAGTTAGAAAGCTAAGAGAGATCTCGATGTAATCATGCCATTTTTTGACTTGACATTAAGAAATGTGCAAGACTAATGAATAATGTGCACTCGACATTGTATCATTTTTGAAAAAAAATTCAGACCCAAATCTATCTAATCATTTTCATTCTTTGGGTTAGATGCCCAAGGAAAATCCAACCCTAAGGGTTGAAAATGCCTAAAGTACATATGTGTTTTAAAGAAGTGGAAATTAACCTCTTCCTCTTTTCATATCCCTCTAATTCCCTATATATTTTCACCCTTTCTCTTACTGAAACTACATACCTAGAATACATATTTAATTATAAGTAACATTTCTAGATGTAGTTATCTTATAATTAAGTTATATTTCATGTATATATTGTCAATATGTTTGAGAATGGTTTTAGACTTGTAGGAGTTATAATGTAGATTCTAGGTTTTGAAAGATATTATAATTATTAAAAACATAGTCAAATTATAATAATCTCTCTCTCTCTCTCTCTCTCTCTCTCTCTCTCTCTCTCTCTCTCTCTAAGTTGTAACACATCTCCCTCCTCCACTTTGTTTCTCTACATACCTCTTGATCAAGCCTTCTCACCCATATCTCCCTACTTATCTCACCACTTATCCCTATATCATCCCTCTCTCCCTCCCTACCTCCCTATACATATCTCTCCCTCCTTCCCTCCTCTCTCCATTTCTCTCTCCTCTCCTTCTCTCTACCTTCCTCCCTCCCTCCCTCCCTTCTTCATTTCTCTCTCTACCTCCTTCCATCCATAATTCTCTCTCTATCACACTCTCTCTACCTCTCTTCCACAAGCTTCATACCTCTCTCTACCTCTCTACCCACTACTCCTTTTCTACCCCACTCTTCCTCACTCTTTACTTATATCTATACCTCCCCTTTATCTACCTACCTCTCCCTTCCTCCCTCCCCCCTCCTCTCCCTCCCTTTCTACTCCTCACTATCTCACCTCTCATTTCCCCCCACATTTGTCTATTTATCTCTATTACATCTCTACCTCTCACTTCATCCTCCCCTCTCGCTTTCTCCCTTCATCCATAGCTCCTTATTTGTCTAATCTCTACCTATAGGAGAAAGGAAGAACTAGATAAATATAGGGAAGGATGAAGGATGGTAGAGAGAGAAAGGGAGAGATGAGATAAAGAGAAGTAGAGGGAGGTGCATAGGGGAAACAAAGAGAAGTGGAGAGATATGGAGATGGGGATAGGGAGAAGTAGAGAGAAGGAGAGTGGGGATAATTTAGAGAAGTAGAGAGAGGAAGAGGGGAGGTAGTGAGTAGAGAGTGAAGAAGGTAGGGGAAGAGGTAGGGAGAGAGAAATAGAATAATATGATAGGATCCTTTGAATTATTGAAATTTGATATCATTTAAAAATATAATATCTTTCAAAACCTAGAATCTATATTTTAACTCCTAAAGATACCAGAACCACTCTTAGTCATCTTGGCATAGTATAAGAAAGTAGAAATGTATATACAAATGTCACTTATATATTTATTTTATGTATATAGTCCTAAGAAGAGGAAGAGTGTAACACTAGCACATTATATTGTGCTCATCTTATATTGCAAGCATGTTACATGGCTTGGTAGTGATTGAGATTATGCTTGGTCACTACCAAGCCATTATGTGAGAACATTATACTGCACTCAAATTATGTCTTGTATGAGACCAAACAATGGTGTGGCCACTTTCTAGTCCCCCATATTTCTACACTCACCCTTCTATTGGATTTAGTTACTCCTAAAATGTTGAAGTATAGTTTGTTTTCTCATGATTATTTGCATCTTTTTATACTTGTAAATTTTGAAAGTCTAATAATTTTTTAAAGAGTTTGATAATAAGGATAAAATGGTAGTGTCCATTATGTTTCTAAACTTATTATGTGCCTTCTTTTAGGCCTTACACTTTTATAAAATTTACCAAATTACCAGAGCCCTAGGATATTGTGTTTAAAAGTTTATTGTGCTCTAATTTGATTATTCTTCCATATATTCATTCACAGACTTCAAGTAGAGAGATGATTAAGAACTATAATGAGGAAAAAAATTCTAAGTTTCTTAGAGTTAATGATTACTATAATCAAGGATTCATGGCTTTGAAACATAAAGTGCAATTTCCAATAGACAATTACATGTTTAATGTATAAGGTGTTAATGGAAGGGTAATATTTTTACTCTTCAAAATCAAAACTCAAAAATTATATTAATAGTTATGTACATTATGAACAAGATCCTTTTATTTTTTATTAAGATCGAGAGAAAAATAAAGGTTCTCTCTCCAAGGAAAAAAGGCCCAAGAAAGGTAACAAAATAGGCCACAAATGGCCACTACCACACAAAGGCCAAATTGGCCATTAATGAAACTCAATCAAAAGGCTTATTATAGAACAAGAGGCCATAACTAGCCACTTGCAACACACATTCTAAAAAGGTCATTAACAACACATAGCCAAAAGGCTACATACAAAACAAGAAACAATTAGCAAACAACCCACAAGAGTGGGACAAACTTACAAGGGAGATTTGAAATGATCCCCAAACCTTCACATTAGTTTAAAATGGTTCCCGAAACCATCCAATAGTGAACAATGACATTACCCAATAGAAAATCAACCCCCCTTCTATGAACTCCTTTCCATTTCAATAGAAAAGTAGCCCACCTCTATAGGAGTATAAAAGGAAGAGACCATCAAATTGGATAGCCTACCACAATTCCATCCCATGTCCAATAAGCCATAGAAAAGAAAAGACCACATAAAGTTATGATTAGCCTCTTTCACAAAGAAAGTCTCCACCTCCACAAGGGACACTTCCACCTCCATAGAAACCACAAAAGATAAAAAAAGCAAAAAGGAAATAGAATGAGCCAAACCCTCTCCATGGCCATCATAATACACCCCACCTCAATAGGGAAAGACTCCACCTCCATAGGTGCTCCATTGTGAGGAATCAAGAAACAAGAAGTAGGTGCTCACTTCTAAGAAAAGAGAAGACAAATATGGACTTCAACAAGGGCAAGCATGGCCCCAAAACCTGCACTAATCCTTAACCAAACAAAACCATAGGCTAGAATGATCCCTTGAAAACTAATAGAAAATGATTGGCCATTAGCAAAAACAAACCCACTTTGTGTACCAAAAAAATGAATAGTCAACTCAATTGATGTAATACAACCTGATAGTGTTAGAAAATTTCACCACAATTCAACCCCAAATAACATAAATCCCATCGCTAGAAACTAGTACAAGCACCATCTTATGACTCACTACAATGAGAAGAACACTACCAAAAAGTCTTGACAGGTACCACGACTTAACCACAGAGTACCAACATTGAAGACCAACATAAACCCCCAAAACTAAGGGATGAACACACACCTAGGCTGCAAATATCTTATAGTTTTTACAAGCTTACAAACTAGGTTGAGTTCTAGATTGGCCAAGTAATGACTGCCATAAATTTTCTAGATTGGTTAACTGTTGGATTGCATGGTTTTCTTGGATACGTTTTAGAAATTACCTATAAAATTTCTTGGATGGTGTAGTCAATACACCAATCAAATGGGTGGAAAATCTCTAAATGTCCAAACACTTCAACAACACCCCTTTGAAGTTTGATATTGCATTGTAATGGTGGACAGGAGAAAAATGTAGGCATGATAGTTGGGTTGGGCTCCAAGAAAAGTACACTTTACACTTGAATGATAAACTAGGAACACATATCCATAGATTATATGAGTTAATGAATAGCTCTAATTGAAATAAAAATGAATGGTATTCTCTCTAAACTCATAAATCAAACTACAATTATATTTGACTATTGTATTGAACTTTTTGATCTTTATTTACCCAATTTGTCTATAGGGATATGATATGAATTGAATACTTTTACATTTGTAGAATACCTAGAAGAGACTACAAAGAGTAAATTTTATATGCCACATCTTATATTTGTTTATCATCCTTCATCACAATTGTAATTGAGAATCTTGAGTTCTTGTACTTGATTCATGTAAAATCTTTATCTAGTGGGAGATTTGTTTCTTGATGTCCAAAGACATACTAGTCACAGATGACAATTTTTGTTTAGTTAATTTTAAAACATAATGTTATCATAAACATACATGTTTGTACAAAATGAAGGAAATAAAATTATTTTTGGGGGAATGATGACCTTTAAGAGAGGGATGTATTCTTGAGAATTGATTCAGGTGGCTTCTTTCTTAGAATTTATTTGATCCCATCCCACTTTTAGGTTCCATTTTTAGTCATTACATTGTTATCCAACTAATAATTTTATTTAGCTTCATTAGAAACATTCCATCTCTTCTTTCATGTCGAATAAGGAGTGTTTCTTTTGAAATCATTTTTATTACTTTATTTTCCATTTTGTTTGGTCTTCTCTACCCCACTTTCTCTTTCCACCCCATCTTATAGCTTAGTAACTCATCTTTGAACTACTCTTATCCTTTTTCTATCATCTTTTCTCATCTTCATTATCATGGTTAAGTTAAACCTATCAAACAACAGTAATAAACAAGTATCGCTAATTGACATACTGCAAAAGACTAACTTTTGAACTTCACTATGGCAACTATGCATCAAAGAGTAGTTGCCTAATCAACCCCTAATCAATTTGAAATTAGAACTAAAACTTTGTTCTTAATGGTCCATTAGACCCTTAGCTTTAGCCATTCTTTGATGCCATATATGATACCCAACAAAATTGGTAAAAAATAGACTATTTATTTAATTAAAATTCTTAAATTTTCGTACACATTATATAGAAAAACACAATCTTACAATATCAATAAATCTCTATGAAAAATCATCATTTAAATCAATAAACCTACATATTATTTATTTTATAATCGAATATCATTTATATAATATAATACAATACAATACACATACATATACATATAACGAAAAGAAGACACAAAATAGCCCACCACTATGGAAACCTCTAAACAGCAAACTAAAACACATTTCTTAGGAAGGGACACTTCATATTTTTTTCATCATTTATAAAAGTTACGTTTTAGTTTGCATTGAGAATCTTGAGTTCTTGTACTTGATTCATGTAAAATCTTTATAGTGGGAGATTTGTTAATATTTGTTTCCAAACATGCATGTATAATTCTGATAAATATATATATGAGAAACAGAAAGGGTAAAAGGGAAGAGTGCAGGTTACGAAGGCCCACATAAATGACTTAGATGCTCAATGCATAATATGCGCTGTTTAGGAGTATTTGCAAAGAAACTGAAACTGTTTAGGGAATGCTCAATGAGTTAATTACGAGTATTTTGCAAAGAATAACAGACAGCTACTCTGGAGGGAATGGACCCTTTTAATCCATTACCAAATACTAAACATAGCAAAAGATTTTCTAGGCCATGGAAGCTGTTATTCGTGAGAGCATTAAGTAATCTAAGAGAAAGGAAAAGAGAGATGGTGCCCACTAAAAACATACCTGTGCAGCTCAACGAGGCCAGAGGTTGATTACTTTTATTACAGAAGAACTTCATAAGATGCAGATCAATGTGAGCGAGGGCGTACAAGCTTCAAGACAAGCCATCTCCAAATATTTCACACAGAGAGAAACTGAAACTGATATTGCACAGTAGTCAACTCGATTAAAATCTTGTCGGTGCTCTCTCCACTAATTTATTGTGGTGCGCAATGCTTTTTTATCTGTTAAAAATCTATAAAGGCATGTGCACTGGTCAAAATTGTTTTGTTTTTGTCGGCCACTTGCATAACAAAGTGAGTATTCTCGCACTCCCCAAAAAAGAAAAGGAAAATGGTCATTTATTAATTAATTGTGTAAATATATTGTAATTTAACAAAGCTTCTCATAGGCGAAAGAAAAGGGCGGTCGAGATGATTAAATATGTAGTACGTTAATCTTAGTCTTCAACTTGATTCCACGCTCATTTTTTTTGCCGGCCACTCACGCAACATAGTGAGTGGGCTCGCACGCGCAAAAGAAAAAGTGGGGAAGTGGGAGTTAAAGTGTTTTTAGATTTAACAAGTCTTATTTGCATTATTATGATTTGTATTAAAAGTTGGTGTAGTGGTTATGTCAGATTTGTGTCAAATAATATATTAGAGAGTCATAATAATAATAATTTATTGTTTGAATTATATTTGAGAATCTTTTAATTTAATATAATACATATTAATTTTAAGTATAATACTAATTTTAATTATTATAATAATTGAATCTTTAACACTAATTCTATTTTTAACCTTAATATTAATCTTTGGAAAACTAATTTTAATCCTAATTAAATATTATACTAATGATAACTTTAATTTATAGTAATAATCTCCTACTTAAATTTTAAACATAAGTCAAACTTTAATTGAACTCTAATACCAATTTTATTATATACAGAATATTCTTCTAAATAATAATCTTATCTTAAATTTAATTTTACATATATTTTAAATAATAAATATTTATTTTTATTTCGAATTTATTTATATATATAATAAATAAAACATTTCATGCAGGAAAAAAAAAATGAAAGGAAAATAAACAAATACAAATTTAAATGTAAATATAAAAATTTTAAATTTATTTTTAAACTTAAATCAATCCCATATAAATATTATGTATTCTTTAAAATAATATAAATATAAAAAATGAAATTAATTCTTTACGATACAATATGAAATCACTTTAATAAAATTCAAATTATATTCTTGGTTTCAACTAAGAGGTAGCACTCATATATATACAAAAATTCATTGAATGGGAAGTGTGAGTTATCAAGTGGATTGTTCCACGTAGTTTGATGCCTCACCTCAGGGAACCATCAAAAACACAATAAATTCATTTATAAGTTTTATAGTTGTAAACGGGATTGGAGGTGCATAAATTTAAAATAGATTTATTTTTTATAAGGGTATGTTAATTATGTTTTACTTTTCAGTAGTTAAATTTAAAGATACATTGTTAAATTGTTAAGTAATAATTATTTTTAAAGATGCATTTGGAATCTGGATAGGGTAAACCAATGCCACCAAATTTAGAAAGGCAAAGGAACCAATTGTTTTAAATAAAAAAAAACAAATCTGCTAACGATAGTTTGTAAAACAAGATTTCTTAGAAGGATTACTTACCGAATTACTTAATTGAAAGAATATAATTTAACCTAATGAGTGTGCAAACTACTGTTTGTCTTTTCTGACAGCCCAGAACCCTATGTTAGAAGAGTGGTTATTGCATTATATATAAAACGGCATAATATAGAAGAGGAGTTTGAAAAAAATAAATATATTAATATTTATAAATTAAATTAAAAATTAATTACAAAATAAATTTATAGAAATAATAAAATAAAAACATATATAAAAGATTAAGAAAATGGCACCTATAGTATATATTAAAAATATGGACTAACATTGGAACACTTAGATTTATTTTTTCAAACTCTTCTTATATATTATGTTGTCTTATATATTATGTAGTTTATTTTTGCATAGCCAACGGTCTCTTCTCACATAGGGTACTGGGCTGTCAGAAAGGACAGACAATATTGGACCTAAGTACAATTAAATAGGGCATTGGCCAGGTGCAAATAATCGGCCATTTAGCCAGTGCCAAGGGTGGATAGATGGTGCTCACCAATCTCTATACAAAATGTATTAAATAATAATAAAAAAAATTTCCAGAAAAATCTATAAACGTGTAAAGCATATTGTTTTGTAGTAGTTTTTTTTGTGATTTTACATATAGGGATGCAGATCATGAAAGATCATATACTAAAATTTAAAATTCTATGATGTTTTCCCCATTTTCAAAAGTGCATTTTGTGTGGAGGATAGTTGTCTTGGATAACCTCTTTCCTAAAAAGAAAAATCACCTCAAAAGAAAACTAAAATAAAAAATTTAATTCACGCATGAGACTTGAGTAATCAGGTGGGGAGTTCTCTATTTAAAGAGTAGTCTGTTGGTTGATAATAGAAATATAAAAATAGAGTTGGCAATAATTTGAATCAAATAGAATAATAGAAGATGATAATTTTTGAGTGATGCTTAGTTTATAACAGTACAAGTGCAATCTTTTTATGAGAATCAGTATTTGTTAAATATTAGGGATTATCTTGTCTTGAAGGTGAGTCAAAATTGGAGTGTCTTGAGAGTGAATGGAGAAAGAGAAGCACAACAAACAAGAAACCTAGGGCATTCTAAACCTTAGTGATTAGTGTTTCCCTAGTTGCCACTCTTGCTAAGATGAAAGAAAATAAAAATGAAGCACAAAAAGGAGGAGGAGGTGTGACGAGGGTTTTAAAAGATAAATAAATGGCCACCTTTGTAGATGGAGAGAAAGAGGCTACAACTAGAGAAAATATTAATATCATTTAAGATGAGACTTCAAAATCCATGTCGGCTAAGGTTGAAGATAATGCTTATGAAATGGTGGAAAATTTTGAGCAATGAGACAAGTACAATTATAGAATATATGATCTCTGATGATGTGGTAGAATAGATAAATATCAACCCAGATCTATTATTCTATTTTTCATAAGAGGAATTCTTGCTAAAAAAATGTTTTATAGATGGGCTAAATCAAATTGGAAAGAATGTTGATGGGATATTGAGGCATTAAAGGGGTTAGAAAAAGGGTATGTGTAGATTACACCTTTAAATATCTATAGGTCATGCACAAGTTGTGCTTCAATATGGAGTCTGAATTATCTGTGGACAATTTTGTTAATTACAAGTGTGGACCTTGGACTTTCATTCTAAAGGCTCATCCAAATCTAAACATTTTCTGTGGATTGAGTTTCATTTTCTAAATCTTTCCTTTAAGCACTTCCTAAGAGAAATTGTTTCACAATTTATTTTTCTTGTGGTGTAAAAACAACATAGATACATTTTCTAGTTTAAGGGTTCACCCTAGCATGTACATAGAAATGAGCCTTACCAATCAATTACTAGACAAAATTATTTTGGTTTTTGTTGCAAAAAAATACCTCCTTGTTAATACCTGATACAACCACTAGACTTATAAACACATGAGGAAGTTAAGCCATGTTCCAAACCCAAGTATTGCATTGCACATTGGATAAGTGCACCAAGATGGTGAACAAAAAGGGGGGTTAAGTGGCCACTTTTTTTTTCTTTCTAAAATTAGGGAAACCTGAACTTCACAGAGAGATTTGAGGGTCATGCACTCAAAACTAGGAGTTACGTAAAGAATAATAATTGTAGTATTCTAAATCTAGTTTCCAAACTACTAAAGTTTTTTAAAAATAGATAATATTAAGAGGCTCAAACCTCTCGTGCATGAAAAAATGTTCCTAAGATTTTCAGAAAAACATAACATAGTTGTTTCCATGCACTTCACAAACTATATAGTTAGATTTAGTATTTTACAAAACCCTCTGGTAGCATGGTAACAGTGAGATCTAGAAGTTGTGTATTTTTTTTGTAATTTTCTCTTGAATATTTTATTTTTATGATATTTTGAAGTGTCATCATCTTGAAAATCCGGTACCTGTTCATGCACTAGGCATAACTTGCATCAAAATAATCCAAATTGCAAACTTTTTTTAAAAGTGTATAGAATCTAGTGTAGAACAATAATATGTAATTTGTTTTGAATTTGGTCAAGTAGATCAAAATTTATTAAAAAAATTGATGTACAGAGGGTAAGGGTGTTGGTTGAGTTACTTCTCCAAATGGTTAATATTTGAGAGGTTTAGGAACTCACTAGCCCTCTAGCCTCCAAGACCCCTAAATAGAAAATATGTCGCCAACTCCTCAAGCACCTTCCAAATCACCAAGGTGGATGTCTTAGACCTTTACAAGGTAGATTAAACTAGTTTCAACAATTTTTGGGTTCCTAAGCAATACCCAACACCCAAATCCTCCAAACAGTCTACTAGGCCTAATTGTTTCCCTAGTAGGTCTCCAACGACAGAAAAGTGTACTTTACTTGAAAATTCTCCAAAGAACTCAACAAAATATTGAAATTTTTTGATACCCTTTTTAGCATTCTCCAACATACCAAAATCTTACCATAGGTTATTTTGGACCAACATATCCATCCTCAGATTGTGCCCCTGCTCCTAGCCTAAAATAGGGTCATTTTACAAAGCAAGTGTAAGTTATAATTATTCCCAACCATCAATACTTTCAAGAACCTCTTGAAATGGTTCCAATACAAGGATTCTCCAACTAATTTTACCCCAAATCAATGTAAACACAAAAGCCCCAAAATGGTCTCTTATAAACCCTCCAAATTAGGGCTTTCTCAATGCATACCCTCCAAGCCTTTCTAGACTCATCTACTAGTGGATTCACCATTCAATCAAAGTATATAGGCACTTTCAATCATAAATTGTACCCCTCATGAAGGAAAATAGTCTACTACAATACCCATGCCCTCATATTCTTCTTCTTTAACCTTGCAATCAGTCAATTATGGTGATCACCCTACAACCAAATGGTTATTCTTCCATTGTGAAAGGTTAGATAAATATAATAAAAGGTTAGGATTCATCCCATAATCACAAACACCATATTTTGGGGATGAATCCTAATTCATGCCTCAAAACTACACCAAAATATTGGACTGTCATGGAATAGTCAGTCCTTTCAACACAAGATTCAATCAAAATACCCTAAGTTTGATTCCAAAAAGTCTCAAAAAAATATATCAATAAGAATTCATTATTAGATTTAATGAGACCTCAAAAGAATCAATAGATTTGCAGGAAAACTCTTTATTTTCTTCAAAACCTTGTTCAGGCTGTGCAATGTGTTTTCCAGTCTGTACAACTCCTTCTCATCCATACAAGAACTTAGAACAGGTATAAATAAGTTTCTACTAACTTCCCAAACTAATCCCATTCAGTTGGAAGTCCCTAAACTCTCCAAACAACACTAAACACTAATTCCCTCCTAATCTGAACTAGTTGTTAGGATTTGAATATTCAAATTCCTAACTTACAAATTATTGCATTTTAACCCCCAAAACTTATCCAAATTCATGGATTTCAACTTCATAGGATTGAATGTCCTATCCAAGACTCTAATCAACCAACCTAACCTCATGGAGCACTAATGGATCTTTTTACATCGTTATTTCTCCTAAGGTCCTTATCAAGCCCTTTAGGAGTTTTACCATTAACAACAAATTGGTCATTGCACATAGCCATGATTGGCTTCAAGATCTCCCAATTGAATTGGAGAGTTGTTGTCTTCATGTCCTTCCTTAGGCTCTAGTCATTAGGTGTTCTCATGGTCCTAGTTGTCTTCATGGATGCTCCTGTATAAAAAAATGGTACACATATGTCTGTGAGAACTGTGAAGACACTGGTAAAGAAAATTAAAGTTTACTATGCTAATGTTGTCCAAAAATAGAAAAATTTATATGGTCAGAAAGCTTAGAAGGCGTGTGATATGATGGTAGTAATTTTACAGATACCCACTTGATCATTTGTAAATTAGCTAATGACGACGAAGTCGAGAAATCATGTTGAAAGAAGAAAAAATGTGTAAATGGACAAAATTGGAGGGAAAATGGGCTTGCAAGCCTTAGGGTTGTATTCCAAACATTTTACCAAGCAATAACCCATACGGGTTATGTTGTACAAAATAACCCACTCAGGTTTTCAAAAGCAAAAATCATAATTTCAAGTTCTACATAACCCGTACGGGTTATGAAGACATTAAAAAAATTGCTTGTAAATGTGTAATACAATACACATTTGTATAGATTTTTATATATGATATATTTCTATGTAGGTATATATATATATATATATATATATATATATATATATATATATATATATATATATATATATATATATATATATATATATATATATATATATATATATATATATATATATATATATATATATATATATATATATATATATATATATATATATATATATATATATATGCATGTCTCTTTCTCTCTCTCTCTAACCCGTACAGGTTACGATAACTTGTTAACATTGTCATAATTTTACATAACCCGTTTGGGTTATGAGAAATTGTGAACGTTTTCATAACTTTACATAACCTGTATGAGTTATGAGGAATCCTTTATATTTGAGTCCCAACAGCCTAAAAACTAGTAGTACAAGTTGTTTCAAGGCCCCACCACTATTGCACATGATTTTTTGGGACAGTAACAGTCAGGTTTTGTTTATTTTATTGTCAATTTTTCTTTGAAATGATTGATTTGTCTTGTTTTTTGGATTCTTTTTTAAGTTATTTTATCATGGTTAGTTTAGATTATAATAAAATGATGCTCATTTGTTATTTTTATGCTATTTGATTGTGTATTGTCCTCATGATGTTACATGTGGGGAAATCAATATCAACAATGGGAAAGAACAAGAGAGGAATGATTGAACAACGAGAGGCAACAAAGGAAAGACAAAGGGAGCGTATGAGGAGATTATGTGAAGGTACGTCATCTAATGAACCTAATGCAAATGATGAACATTCAATAATTGAAATTGATATGATGAATGCACCAAATCAAAATTATCAACATGCACCCATTCAAACGCATGAGATGAATCCACGTAATGAATGTGATGAACGTAGACCATTTGAAAATGATGTAATGAATGCACATGTTAATGAAATTGAAGAATATTTATCATTTGAATTTGATGTGATTAATGCACATAATACAACAATCTTAACACCTCCTAGAATAATTCGTAGAAAACCAAAGTTTCTAATAGACATTGATGAAAATATTATGAGGCCAATGCATGATAAAATTTATGAAATAACTTGTAGAAGAATGGTTATAAGAATTTGGAATAAGTATTTTTAAAACTTAAATCAAAGTGGAAGATGCCAATTAGATGTTGAAATGATTAAAAATCTGAAATTTAGAGAGACAATGCAAATTTTGGGGTTAGGAACATCCAAAAGTAATGGTGAAAGAACCATTGTGAGAAATTTTTTTTATGCATACCAACCCATTGGTTCAAATTCATGCTCTAAAGATGCTAATGTTACTCATTATTTCCTCAGATCAACCATAATAGGAGAGGAAATTGACACAAAGAGGGGAAACAAATGGGGCCAAAGGCACACCCAAATTATCAACCTCCTGTGAAATCAACATGCAGAAGCAACAAAACAATAATAGGGAGAGAGAGAATGCATAGATTTCATATATTAATCACCATAGAAAGATTCATTCATGCTAGGCTGTAAGGCCTTCCTGGTTATGACCAAGTACAATCAGAATTCTAGTACAACAGTCCTCAAACATCGAGGATTCAAATTTCAATTCCTCTCTTCTATCTTTTACTAACTTAAAACTAAATGCCCAAGATGTACAACATACTACTTTATTTATGAAAGAGGCTATAGAAACAAGTTAGGCTTTAGATCCAACATCAGAGAAGGGAATGAACAAATCTAGGTCCACATGCTTCCCAATGATCAATGTAACCATTAAATCCATGACCAAATTTAAATAGATGAGTCAGCTTGAACAGAAATCCAAAATAAAACACTCGGTGAGAAAGGTTACCGAGCAGTAGGAAACCAACTTGGTGAAAGAATGAACTGAGCAACAATCGAGCCTCATCTATGGAAACATGAATACATCACCAAGAGCCTAAAAGAAGCTACCGAGCACAACTAAAAACTCTAACTTATTTTTGGTGATACAGGATTGCCAAGAACCCGAGATTCTCCTGCATTAGAAATGAAAAAATATCATTTAATATGAAAAACAAGAAAGTCATTAAGGATAAGTAGAACCACATTACACCATGGTTTAGATAGGCGAGAGAAAATTGAGGATCCTAATAATAATTCTCTTTGGGAATTCTAGGGTAGAATCCCACGCAAGGACAAGGTTGTTGTTGATGCACTAAGAACATTATTGAGAAATATTAGCATGAAAACACAAGGGTTTCACCCAACCAAAGAGATGTTGTTAGAAGGAGAAGTGGAATTAGAAATCATGAGCCACATCCAAAACACTATTTAGATATGACACAAACACAATTTTATGAAAGGTTTCTTCAAAGCTTTCCTCAGATCAAAATTAGTCAAAGATATTTTGAGATGAGAAAACCATTTTATGTTAAGATTAATCATGTAGATACAACATGTTGTTGTAGGGTTCATGTTGAATTTTCCATGCATTACGAGATTTATCACTATATATGTGGTACTTTGTACGCTAACAATGTTTTGTAGGAATGTGGTCTACAAGAACCTCCCAAGTCACTGAGAGACTTCATTTCAAGTGTACTCTATAAATGAGATGATGGGTGCATTTATTATAAGATGATGTGTTCGAATGGATTTTGTCCTACAAGTGGTGGTTTGCAAAACTTGCATAGATTCTTACATCTTGATAACACACATGAAATTGGGCAGGAACTAGTTTCTTTTGGAAAATACAAGTCACTCACATGTGGTGTTAAAAATGGAAAAGAATTAAAAAGGTGTGAGTTAATTTTTTTTTTCAGAGATCTAGTAAGTGCATAAACCCTGATCGAAGATATTTTGAGAGTGAAATGGGAGGCAATAGAAAAAGAATGGAGTCAATTTATTGCAAATATTGGAGGAAAAAGGAAGATGTCTAGGACATCCTTAAAGATGGTGGTCTTACTATGTACATGGAGAAGATGCATGGTAAGGATTCTGCCATCACTGTATATTTCTTGAAAAATTGGAAGAAGGGTATCTTGACAATGGGGTGTGGGAAAGTGATGTTTTGGGAGCACTAGGAATCACTTAAGGGTTGTCATTTATGGCAACACTTATGATGGAGTGATCGCATGCAGAGAGTTTTGGTATTGGAAACTCAGTCATGAAAATGACTAAGTACAAAGTCAGAATAATAGTATACTGCGGTACTATTTTGATCTGCAAAGATAATTTATATGATGTATTATGGCTTGCGAAGATAAAGGAAGACATTTTGGGATATGTAGGAACTTCAGTTAAGGTCACACATGTTTTGGAGTTGATATCAGGAAGATACAGTATTGTGAAGGTATGTGAAGATAGAGAATTAGTGAAACAAGGCATATGAACAGTCATGATGATTGGGGGAAGGTTAGTTGGTATGGCAATGTGCTAAGTTAGATGAATGCTGTATATTGTTGACACTTTGGTAATATATGATCAATGACTCTTTGTTGATCATTTACAAAAGTAATTATTATGTTTTATAATATATTTTGAGAGCCAACTGGATGGCATAATTAATATAAGTATAGAGTGTTTTGTGGAAGCGATAAGTGTGATTGTGATGATGATGTGATGGATGCAAATCTGAGAGCAGAGAGAAGATGCGAGATCAGTATTTGATAGAGCTATAACTGTAACTATCTAAGCATAACAAATGCTTGTATTGTTCACTTTTGAAGAACATTTTGTGATAGTATTATGATTGTAAGAGCTGTAAGCTCACCACCTTTAATAGGGTTTTTGTATTCCCCTAACATGGTTTTGTATTCATCTAACAAGGAAATATACTATGTAATAATCATCTCCTAACTAGGCTAGATCTCCTAACAAGGATACTATATTTTAGTGCATAGTTATGGGTACCATCCCCACCAGGGTTTTCCTTTGGCCAGGGTTTTCTCAAAAACAAATCACAGTGTTATGAGTTGTGTTGTGTACTTATGTTCTTTTGATTTCTGCATTCATATGGTTTATTTACAATTGGTTGAAGTTTAAATTAAAGTATTGTAATACTGATTCACCCCCCCTCTCAATATTACCTAATCCTAACAATTGGTATCAGAGCTATTGGCCCTTGGAGATAAAGCCTAACAACTTAAGGGAGATCAGAATGGATTCAAAAAGTTTGCAAGAGAACTTTGAAGTAGGACTTGATGACCTAGATAAAGAAAAGGCTGAAAATGGCGAATTAAAATTCAAATTGAGAAGAGAAAAAGGTTTCATCAAGAAACTAAAGGAACAACTTGAAATTTCAAGAAGTCAAAAATAAGACCTTATGGATAAGATCAAAGAGTATTAAAATAATGATACATCAGACCAAGTAAAGAAGTTGGAGTAGGAAAAAGAGAAAATCAATCTTCTGATGGTTAAAGAGATTTAACATGAAAAATATGCTAGCCACAAAGTTGAAGACTCACTAAAAGAAGAAAATGTGTAGATAGGAAAAATGAAGACGAAACTTGATCACTACAAGGATAAGTGTTAGGAATTGGAGAAGTACAATCAGATCATAAAAGGCGAACTCACTAAATCCAGATTGTATATTGAGAAGTTGCACACGAGCAATGATAAGATAAATGAACAAAGAAAAAGATAGAAACCTAAAGGAGACATGACTGGAGTTGGATTCAATGAAGAAGAATATTCTAAGACTAATGAAGGAACACATGAAGTAAAGACTGAAGAAATACATACTCTTGAGAGACCTAGAGATCAGATCAGACCTTTCAAAGGTAGATGCTTTGGATGTAATACACTTGGACACATGAAAAGAGATTGTAGAGGTAATAGTTCTTTCAAACCCTTTTCTGGTTATTGTCATAACTATTATGCATATGAACATAAGAAAGAAGAATGTAGAAAACTTGATCAGTCTAGATATAAACAAGATTACATTAGAGAAGAGTCAGCAACCAAGATCACATGCCAAAAATGCAATAACTTTGGACATACTGCAAGGTATTGTAAGTGATGAAATACAACTAATTGAATATCTTAATGAATTGAAGGAACACTGATTAGAGATCACCAAGCTACTAAAGTGATTTTGTAAGATGTTTAAATCAGTCAATATGTTGTCATTGATGTCAACTAGTTTTGACTATACTTATCATGATAGTTACAAACATCTGAATATCTATAGAAGGAAGAAATGATATATCTACATAAGGAAAAGATGGATATGACATATAAGGATAAGGTATACATTGGGTAACTTATTGATGAGTCTATGAATTTATATTGTTGACTTGAGCATGTTACATTATTCTATTATGAAGAAGAGATTTGAATTGAACAAGTTAATGTGGTCAGTAATTGAAGAATTTCTATATACATCGAGTGAGTCCTGTGTATATCGAGTGATAGTAATAACCAAGTTAGTTATCACCAACGCATTCAGTATTAACCGAGTATGGATGAAAACATTAAATGCTAAGTTCAGCTGACTGAAATTGATGAGCTAGAAATTGTTATGATTTTGAGGTTACAAATGAAGTTAGTTATGAGATCCACATCTGAAAAAATTCAAGGAAGATATAAAAGATGAGATTGAAATGAGTTATGGACACATCTGTCAAGGAAGGTTTAAGTGGAAAAATGGATGAAGAAGATTAAGAGGCAAAATACGATGGATGATATGAAAACAATTTACTTGTCTATTTAAGAGACATAAGTTTCATTGTTGAAACATGTCAGAGGAAATTTATATTGCAAAAGATTTTGCATGAAGATTTTTCATGCATTCCTGATCAAAATTAGTTGTAGACAAAACCGAGCTGCAGGCATAACTGAGCATCAGAGAACTATTCGCCGAGTGAAGTAAGTTGAAGGAATTGCGGAAAGTGAATTGATATATTGATTAGATGAGTTTTATGGACATAGAATAGATCTGAATATTTGCAAATTGAGTTGTATTTGAATTAGATAAGAACTGTATCAATTTAACCATTAATTCAGAAAAATATTTTAACCAAGTGGACTTAACAGTCTTATTGTATTTCAAATGACATTCCATGAATGTTGAATTGTTATCTTGATGACCCCATAGTGAATGCTAGTCATAAGTTAACTGTTAGTGATAAATCCTCTAACCAAGTCACAAATAGCAGTGTGCATTGTAACCTTTAATAGGGTTGGCTCCTAACCGAGCTCACTTCAGAAGAGGTAAATTTTTGGGTTACCGGTCCCAGGTGGTTTTTCCCTTTGCAGGGTTTCCACGTTAAATCATTGTGTCATATGTTATTTTTTTTTTTATAGAAAAAGAAGCAAGAGGGTGCTGGCTCATGGTACAGAAAGACTAGAAGCACATTAACAACATATTAATAGCACTAGTTGAATAGCAGTTTAACAATAGAACATCAGTAGAAACAAAAGTGTCTAGTCTACCTCTATAAAAAACAAACATATAGGTCCTTTTCAAAAAAAGTGAACCATAGTAGCATAACCAGAAAGTAGATAACATATTAACAATAAAAAGCCACATAGGGCTAAACTAGTGTTTTAAGAACTTAACCAAAAAATAGGAAAGAAAAAAATGGGACATGGGACTAACAGGCCCATGCCAGCACAAAAACCTCATGGACACAATAGCAACTAGGATCTCCCACCCAGATATTTGGACATTAGGGTTGTGGCCCACTCTTCCTGCAGAAATAGGAAGAGGTCTATGTTATCCTCATCAGCTTCCAATTTACCGCCAGCCATCTTCTCCTTCACGTTTCACAGGGGCACAACCGATGCATGCATGACTTTGAGGGAAAACTTGTTCGAATCAATGACTCGAGCTTTGAATTCTCTCATGTCCTATTTGAGGCCAAGGATCTTCATATCAGGCTTGTTGAACTTCTACTTTAGGGATCCTTTAAACCTGTCACTCTCATTCGTCACCATCGTAGTGTGCTTAATGTGAGGGGATTTGGCCTATTGGGTGTGGGGAGAGAGCAGGGGTAGGGTATTGCTGCGAGGCTTATCATCCATTACCGATGGGGGATTCAAGGGGGGGAGGGCTACCAGACCTGGGTGAGTTTAAGCGTTCAGCCGAGGAGCCCTCAATCAAACCAAAGGAGGCAAAGGTGTCCATATCCTCTGAATGAGACTTGTCCTTTGAAGCCATTTCCCTAATAATTTTTCTACATTTCTCCTTGACAATCCTGTTAGAATGTCATACAGTACCCCCCAGATCCATTTCCATCTCAACTTGGCTGCTCAAATTTCTCTATTTTCTGGGCTTCCTCTCATTTTTAGGGGTGCTATCAACCCCTACCTTATCCTTAGCTTCCATGGACTTAGAGACATGGGATTCTTCTAAGTCTACCCTTTTAAAGGGGTTCCTCACACATCTCTTGCAGCTTTTACCATCTTGGGGGACAAGGTCAGTCTCCTGGATCTCCTGTAAAGACTGGGAGGGGGACTGAGAGGGGTTGTTGGCTCTCGAAGGGGAAACTTCCTGGGTTACATCCTTAATAATAAGGGGAGGTTGGGGTAGAGGGAAAATGGATTTATAGAAGTTGTACAGGTAGAGTAAGAGGCACTAGTGAAGGATGGGGACCAACTTCTCAAGATTTTTATTCTCCTTAATATCCAGGATGTTTCTTTCAATTGAGTGGAGGAGATAGAAAGGGATGGAAATGAGGTCCCTGTTCCTGATATGGTTGAGGAACAACAAATGATAATAATAAAACACAGTAAATTTACACTTGAGAGTGAAGTATTTCATAATTATATGACACACCTTGGGCCAAAACTCAGGAAACTTCTCACGGTTGAAACCTCCAGACTTTTTTACAGGTTTCTTGCCCGCCTTGAAGAACTGGTTGAGACTGGTAATGTTCGGCATCTGGCTAGTTTTCTTATACTTCCTACCATCCATTTATAGCCCCGTCACTTTAGCAATGACCTCCTCATTTAGTTGAAAGTGTAATCGCCCAAGTGATACCTTCCTTTTATCCCAAGAGGACACAAATTGCTTGGAGATTTTCTCGTCATAGCATCCCTTCATTCTTTCCATGAATCCCTAGATGCCACTGTCTTTGTAGTAGTGGGTCACTAGGGGGTCAGAGGAGAAATCCTATTCAATTTTGTCTGGCTCTATGTGCAAAGTTTTTCCACCCATATCGACCACACCAGTTTCCACTACAAGAGCCCTTTGAAAGTTGCAAAGCTGAGCTTCGCACACTAGGGTAAAAAATAGGTCTTTATGAGATAACCATTTTATGAGGATTTCATTCATAAGAGGTAGGGGTTGGGTGATTTTTGGGTAATTGAGCTCCGTACGGCAAAATCCAGTGGATCTCTAGGTGTAATAATTAGAAATTAAGCCAAATTTTCCATTAGTGTCCTTGGTAATCAAAATTACCTGGTGATGTAGACAACTATCCTTCGACACGTACTTACACAAAAGGGAATTATGAAATTTTATGGAGTTTTGTGAATACATAGTCATCACTATATTAATCATCAAATTAAGCCATCACGAAATCAAGGTGGGGCCCTCATCAATATTGGTGACAACTTGGCTCATTTTAAACATTGTTGATGATGTGGCTTTCCCACTCGATCAACACTAGGTCTCCTTTGGTAGCTCACAGACTGCCTCCAAATTAACCAACTTGGCTTGCTTAAGCCCAATGGCAGCCATGGAATCTACCACTGTGTTACCTTCCCTATAGGTATGGGAGATAGTCATGCTTTGGAGATTGTTAAGAAGCTCCTGAATTTCCACTATTATGGTGTTCACCCGCCACCCCGCATTCGACCCTCTTTTGATAGCCTCATCAATCACTTTGGAGTCCCCCTCGATCATCAATAGTTTGATATTCATGGAGATGAAAAATTTTAAACCCCATAGGAGTGTCGTGCCTTCAACTTGATTGACGATATTGTTTTTGAGTAGCCTAGTGTAAGCCAACATGCAATCACCATTTTGGTCTCTTAGCACTCCACCCCCACTCTAGGTAAGGTTATTTTCCACTCCATTAAAGTTTAATTTGGTCCATCCAATGGGTGGGGAAACTCACCAAGTATCATTCTAAGCCATCAACCTGGAGTTGTTGAACCTAGTGAAGCCAGTCAATAAGTTCCATTTGTCCATCATTTTGATTTCCCAGGCTAAGGGGGGTGCCGAGGGGAGTTTCCAGTTAGCCGAGCCATCATTCTCACATAGGAGCTTGGTGCTCAGATGGAGAGAGGCCTCAGGCAGGGAATCAGTCTCCCTGAAGATCCTATTGTTCCTTTCTTTCCAAATAGTCCAACAGATATACAGAGGAAGAAGCCACCATAAGAGCTGGAGGAGAGGGTGTTTGGAGGGGGAACACCAACCAGTGAATTGGTGGACATCCTTCCCCACAACCCAGGGGACCGCCAAATTTTCAATAATTCCCTACCAAATAGTAGCTAAGTATTCATAGTGTATGAATAGGTGGTTTAGAGTTTCCTCTTCCTTTTTGCAAAGGACACATCTACTAGCTAGAGAGAATCCTCTTCTTATGAGGTTTTCATGAGTTAAAAATTTATTGTGCATAAGCATCCACTAGAAGAAATTGATTTTTGGAGTAAGGTGTGGGATCCACACCTTACTCTAATCTCTCAGATTATTCTCCTCCTTCAAAAGAAGGTTGTAAGCAGTCTTGACTGAGAAGGTTCTCGCTTGGGTGGGTTTTTAGATGATGGAGTCCTGACCAGTAATTCCAGGAATCCTGACATTCCCCAAGATTTCCATAAGCTCATAAGCCACTTGATATTTAGGTCTATCCCTGAGCAAAAGAGCTAAGTCCTTCCATTTCCCTTCGAACATGTAGTTGGAGACTCTGTTACCAAGGGTAGGTTTGAGGTAGTTCATGAGGGTGCTGAACCTTCCACCTAGGGTGGTGCAATTCTAAATCCATGAGTCATGCCAAAAATTGATGGATCTCCCATCCCCAAGTTTCCAGAAGACCACCTTAGAAAGCATGGTTTTGCATTTGTAGATGTTTGCCTAGAGTTTGGAACCATTGGGAAGGTCGTTATCCTTGAAAATCATCCCATAAGAGTGCCCTTGAAGGTACTTAGCTTCCATTATCTTGCACCAATCCACTTTCCTTTCAATTAGCTTCTAAGCCACTTTCCTGGTGAGGGCTCTATTCAACAAGCCAGTTCATCTAAGGCCCAGGCTGCCCAACCGTTTAGGAAAGAAAACCATTTCCCAATTGACCAGGGACATCCTCTTCTTCTCTTTCGAGCCTGTCCACAAAAAAATTCTTTGTATCTTTTCTAGCATGTCAACCATGTTGCTTTTGATCTTGAAGAGGGACATAAAGTAAATAGGAATCCCTTGTAGAGTAGAGGCCACTAGCTGAAGTTTACCAGCATTGCTCATAATCTTCCCCTTCCATCCAGCAAGTTTTTTCTAAGTTCTTTTCAAGATGGAATTCCATAAATCTTGGGAGACCTCTTTGATAGTGAGAGGGAGGCCCAGGTAGGTAGAGGAGAGAAAAGATGACTGACAGTCCAAAATTTGTAGCACTCTGGTTTGGGTATCGATGGGGGTGTTGAAGAAAAAAAGTCTACTTTTCTGATAGTTGATGCAGTGTCCTGAGGCCAAGGCATAATTCTCCAAAAGATACTTCCACTATCTAGCTTCTATCACCGATGAGTACCCAAAGAGGAAAGTATCATCCACAAATTACTCCTGAACAGCTTGTTGCAGAGTGGAAGCAGGTTTGATTCCTTTTATTCTTCCCGTGGAAGAGAGCATAGTCAGATTCCTACTGAGGACCTCAACCACCATAATAAATAAATAGGGGGAGAGAGGGTCACCTTGCCGAAGACCTTTTTCAAGTTGAAAAAATTCACTCGGGGAGCCATGACCAAAACATAGAAGATAATATTTTGCGTACATTCTTGAATAATGCAGATAAATTTATCATTAAAGCCCATTCTACTAAGGATTTTATGGAGGAAGGACCAATTAAATTTATCATAAGCCTTAGAGATATCAGGTTTGAAGGCCATACTTGGTGCTTTTTTCCTATCCATGGAGTGGATGATTTCATGAGTGGATATGGTTCCATCCAGGATCTGCCTTCCCAGAACAAAACCTTTCTAAGTAAGACTGATCAATTTGTCTTAGAGGAGCTTCATTCTATTGACCAGGATCTTAGTGAGGATTTTATAAAATGTGTTACATAGGCTGATAGGTCTGAAGTCCAACATAGAGGTGGGGTTGTCATTCATAGGGACCAACACAATATAGGTCTTGTTATGGTGCTTTAGTAGTCACCCCATTATGAAGAAGTCTCTGGCGGCATGGGAAACATCTAATCCAACAATATCCCAATATTATTGAAAAAAAGCCGAGGGGAAACCATTGGGCCCTGGAGCTTTATAGGCACCCATAGAAAAGACAACAGCTTTGAATTCCTCATCAGAAACATGTCCAGTGAGGTGATCATTATCACTGTGAGTAACAACACATTAGATGTGTTCAAGGAGCTGATTTTGCACATTAACCGAGCAAAAAGACCATCATTAGATTATAATCCCTTAAATTAGTTGGCTGCAACTTGGTTAATTTTGTCCTTCTCAGTAACTTCATTTCCTCTTTCATCCCTAATTGTGTTGATGGTGTTTCTTCTTTTGTGATTTCTAGCAGATCTATGAAAGAAGGCTATATTTCTGTCTCCTTCAGAAAACCACTAGATCCTAGAGTGCTACTTCCAGTAGATTTCTTCTCTTCTCAGAGCTTCCTACCACTTGTGTCTAGCCTTTTATTCTTCCATCTACAACTGGGGGTGGATATTCCTAGTGGCCAGTTGGGCTTGGAGGGAGTCCAAGGTCTCTGTGAGCTCCTTCTTCTCCTTAAAGAAATTCCAAAAATTATGTTTACTCCAACCCTTAACCTCTTTTCTGATGATTTCCAATTTTTGGGCGATCCTGAACATGTCAGTGCCTTTAATAAAAGTGGCCCACCCAGATTTCACTTGGTCCCTAAAAGAGGGGTGGAAGCACCACATAATCTCAAATCTAAAAGGGGCCAAACCAATCCTAGGGGAATCAAACTAGCAAAGGAGGAGGGGGTTATGATCAGAGGTGGTTTTGGGGAGGGAGGACAAAGTTGAGAAGAACCTCCAGTAACGCTATAATGAACATGCACGAAATAACAGAAATATAAAGCAAAGTAGAACTCAGAGTGAGTCTATTGATCACGGGCCACTTCAAATGGGTAACCTCCTTTGAGCAAGTTCAATACAATAAAATCTTTGGTGCCAACAAAGGACTCAACGCCCACTTATATACTAAGTACGATCTAGAAAAGTAATACTACCTATGCATGTGGGATAATAAAATAAACTAACAAGATGACTTACAAAGCATATGTGTCCAACAACACTACACTAATAGAATAAACAAAAGGAACACACAGGTTCCTAACATCCCCTCCCCCTCAGAAAAAAGCTTTGTCCTCAAAGCTTAAGGTGTGGAAATTGTTGCTGAATCTAAAGAAGGGGTTCCCATGTAGCATCCTATAGTTGCATGCCATGCCACTGAATCAATACCTCAGAGATAGAGCAAGAGCAAAGCTGACGAGTGCGCCGGTCAAGGATTGCCTCAGGCTCCAAAATAATGGATCCTTCCTTATCCAATTCAGGTAGAGTAGTATGTGCTTTGATGTTAGTGCCAAGAACTTGCTTGAGACAAGAAACATGAAATACTGGATGAATGCAAGAAAAAGGAGGAAGCTCTAGTTTGTAAGCAACTGAACCAATCTTCTGCAGAACTTTATATGGTCCATAAAATTTGGGGGCCAACTTATGACGCCCTTTAAGCTTCAGGGAGGATTGCTTGTATGGTTGAAGACGAAGAAAAATCATATCCCCAACTTGAAAAGAGCACTCAGAATGATGTTGATCTGCTTGCTGTTTCATGCGATTGCGGGCCATGTGAAGATTATCCTGTAAAGTGCGAAGGATCTGATCCCTGGTGCAGAGAACTGTGTCAACTGCCTGAACTAGTGAACTGCTGGGAGTGTAGGGAAGGAGTACTGGGGGTACCTACCCATAAACTGCTTCATAGGGAGTCATTTTAGATGCCATATGGTAAGAGGTATTGTACCACCATTCTGCAAGAGGAAGCCACTTGGCCCACTGATGTTGCTATTTAGAAGTGAAGCAGTGAAGATAAGTTTCCAAAAATTTGTTGACGATTTCGGTCTGACCATCAGTTTGTGGATGATAACCCGAACTCATCTTCAGTTTGGTACCAACTTGCTGAAACAATGCTGTCCAAAAATGACTAGTAAAAGCTGCATCACGGTCAGAGACAATGGAAGAAGGGAGGCCATGTAGATGAAAGATCTGGTCCATGAAGATCTGTGCAACTGAGGAGGCAGTATAGGGGTGGCTGAGGGCACAAAAATGACTATATTTGGAGAGATGATCAACCACAACCAAAATCACTATTTTGCCACCAGATTTAGGAAGCCCTTCGATGAAATCCATAGAAATATCAGTCCAAATCCATGTAGGGATGGGCAAGGGTTCTAATAAACCAGGAGGGAGGGTCATTTCACCGTTGTGGCATTGGCAGGTATCACATTCAGCCACCATCTGTTGAATCATCTGTTTCATTCCTTTCCAAAAAAAATTTCACCTTTCCCGCTCATAAGTCTTGAGAAACCCAGAATGGCCTGCCGAAGGAGAAGCATGGAGTTCATAAAAGATAGCCTGTTGCAAATCTAGATTTTGAGGAAGCACTAGACGCCCCTTATAGCAGAGAGAAGCACCATCCCATGAATAATGTGGTACCATAGAAGGATTATTGGCCAACTGGTGAATGATCTGAGATAAAGAGGGGTCACTGACATAGCCCTGTTGAACAGATTCTAGCCAATTTGGGATTGGCATAGAAATAGCTGAAAGTGAAGCTTGATCATCAAATGTGCGGGAAAGAGCATCAGCCACAATATTGTCCTTACCCTTCTTGTAGGTGATCTCATAATCATACCCCATGAGTTTGCTGACCCATTTCTGTTGTGCAGGGGAGGATACTCGTTGTTCCAAGAAGTATTTCAAACTTTGGTGATCAGTCTTGATGCAAAAATGACTCCCAAGGAGGTATGGTCGCCACTTCTATACAACATGCAAAATAGCCATCATTTCTTTTTCATATGTAGATAAGGCTAGATTCTTACCAGAAAGAGCTTTGCTAGTGAATGCAATAGGATGGTCATCTTGAAGGAGAACAACACCTAGTCCATTGCCGTAAGCATCACTCTCAATAGTAAAGGGCTTAGAAAAAATTGACATAGCAAGAACAGGTGTACTACACATAGCTTGTTTCAGTTGTGCAAATGCATTCTCAACAACCTAGGTCCAGGTAAAAGCATCCTTTTTTAACATAGCTGTCAATGGTGCTGCAATCTTCTCATAATTCTTGACAAACTTCCGGTAATAGCCAGTCAGACCCAAAAAACCTTGAAGGCTCTTGAGAGTTTGAGGATGCGGCCAATTGTTCATGGCATCTATTTTGGTAGGATCCACCTGAACCCCATGGTGTGCAACAATATGCCCAAGATACTCCACTTCCTTCTGGCCAAACACACATTTTGACATTTTCGCACAGAGTTGATGATCAGAGAGAAGTTGCAGGACGAGTTCCAGATGATGGAGATGCTCAGCCCAAGTTTTGCTATATATGAGAATATCATCAAAGAAGACCAGAATGAATTTTCTGAGGTAGGGCTGAAATATTTTATTCATCACTGCCTGAAATGTTGAAGGAGCATTAGTGAGGCCAAAGGGCATGACTAAAAATTCATAGTGACCATCATGTGTGCGGAAGGCTGTTTTAGGAATATCCTCCTCATTGACCCTAATTTGATGATACCCAGAACGAAGATCCAACTTTGAGAAAAAATGAGTGCCATGAAGCTCATCAAGAAGTTCATCAACAACTGGAATGGGAAACTTATCCTTTATGGTGATATTATTAAGGGCTCAAAAATCAATGCAGAGTCGCCAAGACCCATCTTTTTTGTGGACCAGTAGAACTGGAGATGAAAAAGAACTAGTACTAGGGCGAATAATACCTTGCTTCAGTAAATCATGAACAAGCATCTCAATTTCAATCTTTTGATGAAAGGGGTAGCGGTAGGGCTGGATATTGGGTGGGACGCTACCAGGAAGGAGCTGAATATGGTGGTCCTCTGGGCGAGACGATGGCAAGCCCGTAGGTTCAGCAAATACAGTGGAATACTTATCCAAAATTTTTTGTAGATCTGTAGGAGTACTAGAGACTGCTGATGGCTGCATTTGGATGGAATGGAGCTGAGTGATGACACCATGTGAATTCTTCTTAAGAAGCTTTTCCATATGATGTGAACTGATGATGCTGAGAGACCCGGGCTGCAAGCCTGTCAAAGTGTGTTGTTGCCCATTGACTGAAAACTTCATCCAAAGTTCAAAAAATCCCAGAGAATGGGACCAAGAGTGCGTAACCATTGGGCACCCAAAACCACATCACAACCCCCTAAGGGCAAGGCAAACATGTTAGAGCGTAGGGTATAATCTCTAATAGAGAGATGCACATTGTGACATTTCCCTTTGCAAGGTAAAGTGCCCCCATTAGCAATCATGACTTCAAAGTTAGAGCAGGGATGAACAAAGCAATCAGCCCGTTTGGCTATGCTGGGGTCAATGAAGTTGTGAGTGCTACCAGAATCAATGAGGATAGTAAGAGGGACCTTCTTGAAGTAACCTCGAACCCACATGGTTTGTGGGGTAGTGACTCCAGCCAAAGCATGGACAGATATCTCTAGTTGGGCTTCTAGTTCAACCTCTTCATCTACTATTTCTTGAGCATCTTCATACTCTTCCTGTTCGGGTGGGGAATCCACATCTAAGAGATAGAGCTTTTGCTGCACACATCTATGGCCTCGGGACCATTTCTCATCACAATTATAGCAAAGCCCTTTTTCCCGATGGGCTCACATCTCTGTTTCAGACAAGTGCTTGATAGGAGTAGTTTTGGGAGTTGGTGTGACCGGAGGATGTTGAGAGCTTGCATTTCGGAATGGAACAAAATTAGATCTAGATCGTTGTAAAGCATTAATCTTGTCCTCCGCTAATTTAGCCAACCCAAGGGCTTCCATCATAGTAGTGGGCTGAAATATTTTAACTTCAGATCGGAGTGCATCCTTCAAACCATTGATAAAACAACTACGAAAGAATTCATCAGACAATCCCTCTGTGTGATTAGCTAATTTTTCAAACTCTTTTTGGTATTCTCTCACTGTGCCTGTTTGTCAGAGTTTAGTGAGTGCGCCTATGAAGTCATCAAAATCACTAGGGCCAAAACGCTTCAAAAGAAGTGTACACAATTCTATCCAGGTGGGATCATTGTTAGCCTTGATGTACCAATGGAACCATTGAAGAGCGTCATGCTCCAAATGAAAAGATGCAAGCAGAACTTTGTTAAAATCTGTAGTATTATGCAAACTAAAATACTGCTCAGCCCGGTAAATCCATCCAGTTGGATCAGCACCATCGAAGTGAGGAAAATCAAGCTTCGGTCCATGAAAAGGGCTAGAACTAGTGTCGGCAGAATGGCCTCGGTTTAGGCTTGACTGTTGAAGAGTGAGACCAAGAAATTTTTCATCTAGATCTTGAAGTCTGGTCTTGAGGGAGGCAAGTTCCTCCTCCGTGATTTCTGCTCTTGTACGGGTGACAACCATATAGCAGGGTTTTTTTTTTTTTGAAATGGGAAGAAAAAGAGAAATAGAAACTTTTTCAGTAATGGCAAACTTGGAGTTGGGCAAAACGCAGATGGGTAATGAGGTTTCGAAGAGTGGATATGCATTTTCTGATGAAAAGGAAAAAAGAAAAATGAGGGTTTCAGGGGTGGGGAGGCAGAATGGGAAGAGCGGTCTAAGAGGGACAAAGGAGCAGAATGAGGAAATGAACCTTATGGCTTTGATTTGGTGGCGACTGGCTGAGAAACGAAAAAGTTAGGGCAAACCCTAAAATTTGAGAAATAAGGGATTTAAGGCTTAAATATGGGGAATTGGGGTTAGGGTCCTCAAGGAAGGAAGTATGCGAAAGGGTATGTCGGAGGTGCTGAGAAACTTTGAGAGGAAACCAGAAAGAAGCAAGGAAGCTATGGCAAAAATACGGAAAAAATTTTACTCTTTTTTTTGGTAACTCAGATACTAACAACGGAATTGAACTATCGCAAGATCAAGAATTTCTGTAATTTGAAATAACCCAATTGTAACATAGATGAGATTTGAGAGGAACCTGAAAGCCCGACGGAAAAAAAATTTCCACCAGCGAGCCCAAGAAAGTGCTCTGATACCAGATGAGAAGAACCTCCAGTAACGCTATAATGAACATGCACGAAATAATAGAAATATAGAGCAAAATAGAACTAAGAGTGAGTCTATTGATCACGGGCCACTTCGAGGGGATAACCTCCTTTGAGCAAGTTCAATACAATAAACTCTTCGGTGCCAACAAAGGACTCAACGCCCACTTATATACTAAGTACGATCTAGAAAAGTAATACTACCTATGCATGTGGGATAATAAAATAAACTAACGAGACGACTTACAAAGCACATGTGTCCAACAACACTACACTAATAGAATAAACAAAAGGAACACACAGGTTTCTAACAAAAGTAGAGGTCAAGCACAAGTCCCAAGAGGAGGTGGCTAAGACCCGATCGAGCTGCACTTGGATAAGATGGGATCCCTTCTGGTTGTTGGACCAAGTGAAGGGATTTCCTTTTAGATCAATGTCTAAGAGACTAGAGTAGGATATAAATTCTACAAGGTCCCCCATACTATCAGAATAGTCCATTAAGCCTACACATTTTTCTGAGGGGTAGAGAGGGGTGTTGAAGTTGCCAACCACCATATAATTAGCAGAATTATCCTGATCCATACAATAGATAATATCCTTCCAAAGGGACAACCTACCAATTTGGGTATTAGGGGCATATATATTGATCAAGTGCCAGACCAACTATTTTTTCCTGAAGGTAACAGCTAAGAAGTTTGGGGAGAAGGCCAGTGGTTCACCAACAATAGTGTTAGGATTCCAGAGAGTGGAAATGCCCCTGAAAGCACCCGAGGCTTCAGAGTATAAAAACTCAGCACCCGACCAAAGACTGCTAGCTAGGGAGGAAAAATTATTGAAAGACATCTTAACTTCTTGGATGAGTAGAATATCCAGCTTATGAGCAAAAATGTATTGTTTAACAGTACTTTGGTTGAGGGGTCTATTAAGAACTCTAATATTACAAGAAAGACAAATCATTTCTTATTTTTAAAACTTGTTTCTAAGGTTTGTTGCCTACCTGCTGCAACATCCCTTGTAGTCCCTCTTGACCTCCTAGTGCGTACTGATGGCCTCCCTCTAGGTGTTTCTAGTCCCACATCTACCTTTTTGGGCTTAGTTTTCTTTTTTTGTGTTTTCCATTCACCACCATCCTCCTCCTCGTAGTGGTCTTCACCCAGGGAACTGGGTGAGGGAGGGTAGTTCCTTTCCTCCGACTGTGGAGGAAATTTTGTAGCATCCTTAGGGGACTTTAGTTCAAGTGAGATCACAATAGAAGGTTTTTCTAATTCAGCAGGAGTGATCACACTTGTCTCCAGAGTAATCATCGGAGGGTTCTCCAATGACATAATCACCAGAGGGGATTCAGTACCCTTAGGTTCAAGGATTACCCTGTCGTTCTCTAGAGGGGTGACAATCTCACCCTCTTCCACCTCTAGGTTTTCCAACTCTAGGTTTTCTAGCACTTCAGCCACCTAGGGGGCTAGTGCTCTCCTTCTCTTCACCTGCTACCATATGTGGCTCCACGGAGGTTCCCTTATCCTTGTTCTTATTTTTTCCTTCATGTAGAGAGGATTTACATGTTTCATTGGTGTGGCCCCTGGAGTCACATTTATGGAAAAAGAGGGTGGTATTCTCATACACCATTGCCCGAGTCCATCTGTCCAACTTGGATTTCAAAATAATAAAGTTGGGGAGGGTTTTATTTAGGGTAACATTAACATAGAATCTTGTAAACACCAACCTAGACTTAGAGTAGGTTACCTAATCTGTCATAATAAAAGTGCCAAAGGAGTCACCAATCCACTTGAACACCTGTTCATCCCATTATTCAAGTGGAATCCTAGGGAGGTGCACCCACACTGGTGCTGTCCTACTCAACTCAGTCATTGGATTAAACTGAGCTTTCCATTTTGCCAAGGCGAGAAGTGCTTACCATAAACCCATGAGCCTGACAGAACAAAGGCCAGATCCTCTAGAGTGTTGAACTTGAAGAGGAAGAGTCTGCCAAGCATAGCAAAGACTAAGACAGACCCCTTAATCTTCCACTGGGTAGCCACCCACCTTCTAACCATTTCGATGGTAGGTCAGAAATTGAAGAAATGACCCCCCAGCACCAAGTGAAAATCGTCCATGGCCCTGCTTACCATAGAATCGGGGAGTGAGAGTTCAGTGCCTTCCTCAGTCTAAATGAATTCCACCAAGAGTGATTCCAGAGTATTCTAGACCTCACCGACGAGAGCGCCTTTCCAACTTTTCTTTGGCGGGGATGAAAGGGCATTGGCAAAAGAGGACACCCATTGGGATTCTTTCGTTGACTCTTTCATGGCCTGTCTCGTGCTAGAGGGAACAGTCTCGAGACCAACATGGGGTCTAGTGTGGGGACCTACAAGGGGGGAAGATTCACCCCAAGGGGAGGCGGGCATGGGAGCGGGCAATTTGAATTCAAAGGTTGGGTGAGAAGTTGCAGAGTGCTCAGATTATGATTGTTTTGATTTCATACTTTACATACTACATAGTTGATTTTATCAGTAATCACAGTTTGGATAATAGCTGGTAATCGATAAAAGAATAAACAATTTACTATTTTATGTTACCGAGTTGCAGAATAAATTGAAATTTTACATCTTTGGGTATGAGACTATGAAATAACTGATTCACCCCCCTCTTAGTTTTTCTAACAGTAAGCTGTAGGTAAATCAGGATAGAAGGAGACCACCTACATGTTACAAATGCAACAACCTAGGACACATAACAAATTTTTGCAGATATAATGGAGAGGACAATAGAAGAGGACCAAGAGGACCACCTCTTGTGGTTATAAAGAAGAATGCTGGTGACAGTGGTAAAAGTCTTACTGAGTACATGGATGAGTTTGAGAATAATTTCAAGAAATATGCAAATGAAGAGGATGAGAAGATATGGAAGATAAAAGAGTTCAATAAGGCATTGGTTCAGGGAGAGACAATAGATGCTACTACATCTTTGGATGATGAGTACATTGAGACATCGATCTAGAATGCCGCATGGCCTTAGGGGGAGCATTGGATGTAGATAAAAAATTATATCCAACCCCTGATTATGTGGAATGAGCTCATGTGAGCTTAGATATAGTGTGTACAGACACTATGGAGTGTATGTTTGTGATCGTAGCACTTGGAGATTCATATCTTGTGTTTGCGAGATTTTTTTTGATTGGATAGTGTGTGAAGTTGAGATACTTGTGATTAATGCACTTACTCAACCCATGATAGATAAAAGAGCTTGGAACATATCATTTCTCCACCATTTGATAATCAATGACCAAGGAGAGTAGTGTGAAGAAGCTTTTTAGCCATCTAGTAGATATATTGCGTGATCCATTCAAGTAGAAGTTTTGGAATTTAGCATATCAAAGGTATTTAGAATTTATACTCTTCAAGAAGATATGGATGCACCTATAATTTTTGATGTTGTTGATAGACCAATGTATAAGTTTAAGAAACATCCATTTAAGTCTTGTGAAGATGATTTAGAAGGAGCATTTTTGCAAACCCCTTATGACATGTTACACATTGAAGATATTAGGGCTCACATACACTACAAATATGAGATTATAGGAGATGTTGATATCTAAAGGGAATTAGATGAGATGATAGAAGTAGATGGAAAGATGATAGAAGAGTTTAAGCATTTGGAAGATCAATCCATTATTAAGTTAACCCTTTTGAATGAGTTCCATGAAACTAAATTGTTCAAGCTAATCCTAAGAAGAATCCATGACCAGTTTATATGGATTGGAGACAAACTAGTTAAGATATGTGGACAAATGATTCATGAGATAACCAGATTGGATAATACTGGAGCCCTCCTAGGAGCTAAGAAAAACATCAGAAAATAAGCAAAAACCCTAACCCATTCTAAGTGGGATAAGAGAGCAATGCTAGTAAATGACATCTTTCAGCAAGATGTGAGATTGGTGGCAATGATATTAGGTTACAAGATGTTCCATAACAACAGACCTAACTTTGTATTACCTAGAGTAGTTATGATGACATATAAAATGGTTACGGAAAACCAGAAATATAACCTATGCGATTTTCTAGCACAACAATTTTTGGAAAATGTGAAGGTTATCAAGAAAGATAAGTCAAAGGCATTTAGGTTTGGTTCACTTCTAGTTCATATGTACATCCACATTGTACACAATTTTCCTGGAATGCACCCTAGAGCATGGAAGAATGATGTACCTATTGGTATTCAAATATTTGAGAGCTACAAAAGACAAACCAAAAATTGGGTAGATGGAGAGATATTTGTAATGACCAAAATCCTTTAGAGGCAAATGAAGGAGAGGTATAGGATACTTGAGGAAATAGTTGAAAAAAATAAAGACACAATTTGTTTCATGGTTGAAACTGAATGTGTATGCTTTGAGGAAGTTGATGTTGGAGATTTGCCAACAAGCCAATACTGACTGTATGTTTGTCATTGATGACAACATATGGAAAGTAGCATGTGTGTAAGTCTTATGTAGTAAGATTTCAACATATGTAGCATGGAAATGATATCATGGGCCCAGAGGTTAACTGTTAGTACAGACAATTATATAACAACTTGTGTCAACAGTGTTCCTAATAGACTAACATGCAGTGTTTTGTGTATGGTTATCCGTACAATTATCATGGAGCCTTGTGCGCTTGGATATATGTTGAAGACATATTAGTGATGTTACATCCAAGGATGTAGAGTCTGATGATCAGTAGAAGTGAAGTTATACAGTCACTATTCACAAGTAGCAGTTTCCTATGTTTTTTCAGAAGAGCCGACAAAGATTATATTGGTTATGGAGCTGCGCCTATCATTTGGGTATGTGCCCTTGGAGTTAAGCTTGGAAAAGAGTTAGTGATGTTTTGTTAAGAGTGCATGAAGTAATTAAGCTTGAGGAGAAAGATACAGTTGTTTTGGTAGAGCCAATAGTGTGTAGTGTGCGTCTACAATTATCTTATTGGAGAGGTCCCAGAATGTGTTGCGTGCTTAGTAGAGCCAACTGAATTGTTATTGGATTTTGTTATGGTTTTTGTAATATGATTTCAAGGTGGTTCTAATAGGCTGAATTGATTATATCATTTAGAGGAAATATATTTATTGGCAGTCATTTGTGATTGCTTGAGTGTGGTTCATACTTGATTAAGAAGAGCAGAGCAGAGTGTGCAAAGTGTTGAGCCATCAGAAGAAGGTCTATGTGACCAAGTAAAGTGTTTGTGCTATACATTGGAATTGATCTAGACAACAGGTCAAAGCACAGTTTACCAAGATCTAGATATAGTGTATATCTGTTAAACAGAAGGTTGTAGCCTTCACCCTTTTGAGTACTTTTCTCTCAGATAGTGCATCCTCTCCCCTAATAGGGACTATTGTAAAAGACTCCTAACAGGGTTTGACCCTTGACCAGGTCTATTGTACTAAATATATTGTAAAGCAACTCCTAACAGGGTTAAGGATCTTCTAACAAGGATCATAATACACTAATGCAAAATATTAGTGGGTGTTAATTCCCACCGGGGTTTTTACCTATTTGGGTTTCGCCATAACCAAAATATTGTGTTGTGTTCAAGTGCTCTTTCATTGTGTTTATGATTTATGTTTAAGTATACTTAATTGGATAAAGAATTGAAACTTGTAGATAACTGATTAATCCCCCCCCCTCCCCCCTCTTAGTTATCTGTTGGGACTATTCCTAGCAATTGGTATCAGAGCCAAGTGCCTCAAAGATAAATTTTAATAGCTTGAGGTTGATCAGATGGCATACTTCAGAAAAAAAAGTCCTAAGTTTGATGGAGAAAATTATCTTGATTGGAAGAACAAGATGGTGACTCATTTGCAGTGCATTGCTTTTGAAGTTTTTGATGTAACTATCAAAGTAGTCAAGATCCCTACTTTAGAAGACCTTGCAAAGGATGATGCTACTGATAAGAAAAAGGAATTATTTCATCAAAATGCAATATCCAAAGAAGCCCTTATCAACGCCCTATTTGATGGCAAGTTCTCAGAAATAAAAAAGGCAGATACAACCCACAAAATATGGAAGCACCTAGAAGATATATTTGAAGGAGACAACAAGCGAAGGATGCACGCAGAAAGACATGGAAAAAAAGATACAATGCATTAGAGATACTGCTTGAAGAAAATATCAGAGGTTATAATCAAAGGATAAATGAAGCAGTTGCTAGAATCAGAAACAATGGTGGAGAGATTTCAGAGGGGGAAATTATGGACAAATTAATCACTACTCTCACTCCAGAATATGAAAGCAAGATCAACATCCTCGATGAGACCATGCATCTTACATCAAATTTCAAGAGAGAGACCTTGATCAGCAAAATCTTAGCTTTTGAGATTTCAAGATTGAAGACAAAACCTAAAAGTGAGACAACCTTCAAAGCTACAGTTCATGGTAAGAAATCTACAAACACTTCTGGTAATTTTGATGATGATGATGAAGAGAAAACACTAGATGATTTCATTGCTGTGATTTCCAAAAGAGAAAAGAAAGGAAAAGGAAAAAATGAATGTCAGTTTCCATTTAAATGCTTTTCATGTAATAAGATTGGTCACTTTGCATCTAAATGTCCCTTAAGAGCTAGAAAGTTCAAAAATGACTACAAGCCTAAATTCTCTAAGGAATGTTACTATGCTAGAGATGGAGTTTCAGATGATGATTCAGTTAAAGAAGAAATATGATTCATTGCTATCATATAGAAAATGAAGAATAAGATAGATCATGAAGATAAGAAAGAGAATCAAGAGCTAGCATTAATTTCACAAGATGATATAAGGACAGACTGTATTATAGATAGTGGTTGTTCACATCACATGACAAGTGATAAAGGTAGGTTTGTTCATCTAGACAAATACAATGGTGGCATGGTTAGATTTGGAGATAACACTCCTAAACCCATAGTTGGTAGAGGAGCCATCACCTTGGATGGAAAGAATAGTATTGATGATGTTCTCTATGTAGATGGTTTGAAACATGACCTTCTTAGTGTTGGACAGTTATGTGGAAAAGGTTATCAGTTGGAGTTCAAAGATGACAAATGCATCATTAACAACAAGGATGGTGTTATGATTGCATCAGGCTCAAAGAATAAAGGTAATGTTTTCCAACTCAATTAAGAAGCAAGTTGTTTTGTTGCTAAAGTTGATGACAGTTGGTTGTGGCATAAAAGACTATGTCATATCAATTTTGATAACATAGTAAAGATAACCAATGTAAAGGCAGTAAGAGATCTACCTAGTATAGAAAAGCCAGTTGATATTATATGCAGGGAATATGTGATGGGAAAGCATGTAAGAAATTCATTGAAGAGAAAGAAAAATTCAGCAGAGAACAAGTTGGATCTGATTCATACAGACCTATGTGGTCCAACTCAAACAAGATCATACTATGGTGAAAGGTATTTCATTTTGTTTGTTGATGATTATACTAGGATAATGTGGGTTGCGTTCTTGAAAGATAAGTTAGAAGCATTTCAGAAGTTCAAAATATTCAAAGCTAAGGTTGAGAATGAATCTGGACTAAAGATAAAATGTTTGAGATTGGATAGAGGAGGAGAATTCACCTCTGATAGATTCTATGAGTACTGCAAAGAACATGGCATAAAAAGATAGTTGAGTTCACCTAGAACCCCTTAGCAAAATGGAATTGCAGAGAGAAGGAATATAATCATCCTTGATATAGTGCGCACCATCATGATTGAAGGAAAAGTTGCACACACCTATTAGAGAGATGCAGTCAATACATTAGTTTACACCATCAATAGAATTCAATTGAGGCCTGGCACTGACAAAACACCATATGAGCTATGGTTTGGTAATGTTCCGACAGTAAAATACTTCATAATCTTTGGAAGCAAGTGCTACATCAAGAGGGATGAAGTAGTAAGCAAGTTTGATGCAAGAAGTGATGAAGGTATTTTCCTTGGTTACTCTACTAAAAGTAAAGCTTATATATGTTTCAATTTAAGATTGAAAAAGATCATTGAAAGTGCTCATGTTAAGATTGATGAAAATTTTATGGTTCAAGAAAGATATCATGATTACTCACCCATGATTGAAGAAGAGCCCAAACCCTCCACTAGTGAGATAGTTATTGAGGAAATGTTTGATAGTATTGATGTGTTATTCAATGACCCTAAGACAAGTGAAGAAGATACTCCTAAGGTTGATGAGTCAGGATCACCTAAGGTTCCAAAGTTTACATCTAGAAACCATTCCAAGAAAGACATCATTGGAGATCAAAGTGAAAAAGTCTTAACAAGATCACAAGCAAAGAACTCAACTAGTAGTGAAGCGATATGTTTACTATCTCAGATCAAACTTTTAAGTGTTGAAGATACATGTAATGATTCAGATTGGCATGATTCTATGAAAGAAGAACTTGATCAAATTATTAAGAATGACACTTGGGAACTGGTCCCAAGACCTAGTGATAAGAATGTGATTGGAACAAAGTGGATATTCAAAAACAAGATGAATGAAGATGGTGCAGTAGTAATAAATAAAGCAAGGTTAGTATGTAAGGGATATGTGGAAAGAGAAGGCATTGATTATTTAGACACATTTACACCTGTGAGCATATTAGAAGCTATTAAGTTGTTTTTAGCTTATGCTACAGTCAAAAACTTCAAAGTATATTAGATGGATGTCAAGTCAGCATTCTTGAATGGAGATTTGAAAGAAGTATACATTGAGCAGCCAGAAGGATTCACCTTATCAGTCAGACTTGATATGGTATGAAAATTAAAGAAGGCCCTCTATGGACTTAAGAAAGCCCCTAGGGCATGGTATGAGAGACTAGATGGATATCTAACAAAGATTGGATTTAAGAAAGGAGCAACATATTGTAATCTATTCATTAGAGAGACATCTGAAGATCTACTACTTGTAGCTATATTTGTTGATGACATTATCTTTGGAGGTAATGACAAACTAAGTGCAAAATTTTCCAAAGAAATGCAAAATCAGTTTGAGATGAGTATGATTGGTCCTATCAAATACTTTTTGGGACTAAATGTGTAGAAGATAGAAAAAGGAATTTTTATTAATCAGTCCAAGTATGTGAAATAGATACTGAAGAAATTCAAGATGGATGATTGCAAGCTAGTAGGAACACCTATAATCACTGGATGCAAGCTTACAAAAGAAGATGACTCACCAGTAGTGGATACAACATTGTACAAGTCTATAATTGGTAAACTCATATATCTTACTCAGACTAGACTTGATATTTCCAATGCAGTTGGCATAGTTGGAAGATTTGTAGCAGAACCTAAGAAAAGTCACCTCATGGCAGTAAAAATGATATTCAGATATTTGTAAGGCACTATAGACTATGGTGATTCAAAAAATGTTGAGCTTCATGTGTACACTAATGTTGATTGGGTAGGATGCGTAGATGATAGAAAGAGTACATCAGGTGGAACAATGTTTCTTGGTGATAGACTTGTCAATTAGACAAGCAACAAACAAAATTTTATTTCTCAGTCAACAACAGAAGCAGAGTATGTTGCAATAGCCCTAAATTGTTCTACAATTGTTTGGATCAAGAAAATGATAAAGGACTTTGGTATTCAGATTGATTATCCTATAGTTATTCACTGTGATAGAACTAGCACTATCAATATGTCTAAGAACTCTGTGATGCATGCAAAGACAATGCACATTGAGATCAAGTATCACTTCCTAAGAGAGAAAGTGGTAGAGAAAGAAGTCAAGTTGGACTATGTGAGTACTACAGATCAGTTGGTAGATATATTCACAAAGCCCTTGCCTAATGATACTTTTGAGTATCTCAGGGAGAAGTTGGGAGTAATTCCCTTCCTTGATTCTGCTTAAAAGAAAAAAGCAAAGGCATCAGTCCTCATGGATTCTGATTGCTTGAGTGTGGTTCATAGTTGATTAAGAAGAGCAGAGAAAAGTGTGCGAAGTGTTGAGCCATTAGAAGAAGGTCTATGTGACCAAGTAAAGTGTTTTTGCTATACATTGGAACTGATCTAGATAACAGGTCATAGTGTATTTCACCAAGATCCAGATATAGTGTATATCTGTTAAACAGAAGGTTGTAGCCTTCACCCCTTTGAGTAGTGTGCTCTCAGATAGTGCATCCTCTCCCCTAACAGGGACTATTGTAAAAGACTCCTAATAGGGTCCTACCCTTGACCAGGTCTACTATACTAAATATATTGTAAAGAAACTCCTAACAGGGTTAAGGATATTCTAACAAGGATCATAATACACTAGTACCGAATATTAGTGGGTGTCAATTCCCACCGGGGCTTTTACCTATTTGGGTTTCCCCATAACCAAAATATTGTGTTGTGTTCAGGTGTTCTTTCATTGTGTTTATGCTTTATGTTTAGGTATACTTAATTGGATAAATTATTGAAACTTGTAGATAATTGATTCACCCCCCCCTTTCTCAGTTATCTCTTGGGACTATTCCTAACAGTTGAGCCTAGGAAGAAATGCTGCTACCCTATGGGGTATGAGGTCATTTATGAGGTTCTCACAATGCAATTTGAATATGTACTTGCAACTGAAGTATAAATATCTAAAGAGAGATGGGGAACATACTAGGAAAAGTTAGAAAATGTTAGAGAAGAATAGGATAAAGGGCCTAGGAAGAGAAAGATTGACAAAATAGTTGAGGATATTACTATGAAGGTAGGAATCACTAGGGAGCAGCTAAAGAAACTAAGGACAAAGATGAAAAGGCATATTCCAACATGGAAATTAATGCACCTCCTCATTCTAAAGAAAAAAAGATAGAAAGTTCTATTCCTAGTGTGATAGATTTATCCATCACTCTTGAGAAGACTGCATAAGAAGTTGAACCTACGAAAACACCTTAAAGATCTACAAGATCTACCAAACAAAGAAGCCCCAAGAATCAAAAGGTAGAAGCTGAAATGAAGAAGAAAGAAGAAAAAGTGATTGAGAATAAAGAGGAAAAAGAAGTACAGAAGAGGCCACAAGATCTGTGGAAACCAGATATTCAAATATTAAAAAAGAGAGTGATAAGAGATGGGAATTTGAAGACCATAAATAGATACTATGAAAGGTATGACCCTAAGAATCAAGAAATAATTGAGGACACAATAATTGAGTACTTATTAACTTTCAAGAAGAATTTTTTAGAGATAGAAGGAAGTATCCCCGGTGACTTGTATAGCAATTTAGAAATAAGAAAATAGTTAGTACAGTCCGAGGATGAGAATATAAGAAACAAGGCTATTGAAGATATGTTGCCGGTAGTATCTATACAAGAGAGGGAGAGAATCATCAAAGAGATGAAATCTTTATTGAGGGAAAAGGCCAGACTAGTGAAGTTATGACAAGAAAATATGATGAAGTCATAGAGGACACACAAAAGGAACTTGATCAAATCCTTATGAGCAACATGCCTGAGAAGACCTCACCTCCCAAGGTTACCAAGCCTACACCTTTGGGAATAGGAGAAAGTTCTAAGATAGTTGAAGTGTGTGAGAAAGCAAGCAAAGCTGACATGCAACCAGACTTCTTTGTCTTTGGTGTGCCTATGACTCTTGACACCTCGCTTGATGTGAATGACCCATTTCAAGACAACTTAGACAATGCGATGACAATTGAAGAAGGAAAAATAGAGGAAGAACACATAGAGGAAAAATAGGAAAAGAAAGAATAGGAGAAGGAGATACAACAAGGAGAAAGGTAGGTAGAAGGAACAATAATAGAAAAAGTAGAGGTAAGAGTTGAGCAAGTATGGCCAAACCAGTGAGCACAGATGTAGAAATCATAGATGAGGATGAACTCATGAGGTTATCCTCCATGGAATTTGCTAAATAAAAAGAAAGGTCAGTACGAAAGGGGGATAAAAGGGTAAATGTGATTACTAGGGAAGTGGAGACAGTTAACAAATACTCCCTACACCTATTGTCTTTCAAGGAAAGGATGATGCAGATAATTTGAACATGGCACTAGACAACTTTGACAGTCATTTTGAGTCACTATTGAAGACCGCAAAGGATAAGGCATAAAATAGGTTCTTAGAAAAGATGTTGAAGGAAGTTTTTTAGTCCATCTCATGGGACTAAATAGACAAACTGTGGTAGAAATGGAGAAATAGACATCCAAGCTTTTGGATAAGATAAGTGTTTTGAATATAGATAAATGAAGTAGTGGAAAGATTTGGATTTCTAAAGAGTCTAATCACTTCTAAGATTTCAATTCTTGAAGCTCATCTTATAGAGATAGAGAAAATAGAAGGATCAATGACAAATGTTATACCCATTGAGCTGAAGGTAGCATAAACAACATCTTATGCACTGAATGGACTAATCCATGTCAGTGAGCTTCTGATTAAGTCATGGGTTGATGAAGTGAAGACCTTGGAAGAATCCTTCCAAGACATTCTAAATTTGGTGAGTAAGCACTAAGTCCTTTGTGCTTATAATTTTGAAGTTTTGTAAGTACATTTTCCATTGATGTCAAAGGGAGAGGAAGAGAAGAGAAAAATGAAAAGAGGAAGAGAAGAGAAAAAGTGAGAACAAGAAAAGAAGTAAATTAAAAAAAAGAGAGAGAAAAGAAAAGAGGAGAATGTGTATATAGAGAAGTAGAAGGAAGAGAGTGTTCTAACACTTAGTCATTTTTCACTAAGTGTTGCCATCAATGCCAAAGGGAGAGATTGTTGACAAGTGATGTTTTGGGAGCACTAGGAATCACTTAAGGGTTATCATTTATGGAAAAACTTATGCTGGAGTGATCACATGCAGAGAGTTTTGGTATTGGAAGCTCAATCATGAAAATGACTAAGTACAGAGTTAGAATAACAGTACACTGTGGTACTATTTTGATTAGGAAAGATAATATATGATGTATTATGGATTGCGAAGATAAAGGAAGACATTTTGAAATATATAGGACCTTCAGTTAAGGTCGTACATGTTTTGGAGTTGATATCAGGAAGATACAATATTGTGAAGGTATGCGAAGATAGAGAATCAATGAAATAGGGCATATGAACAGTTGTGATGATTAGGGGAAGGTTAGTTGGTATGGTAACGTGCTAAGTCAGATGAATGTTTCATATTGCCAACACTTTGGGAATATATGATTGTCGACTCTATGTTGATCATTTGCATAAGTAATTATTATGTTTTGTAATATATTTTTAGAGCCAACTGGATGGAAGAATTAATATAAGTATAGAGTGTTTTGTGGAAGTGATAAGTGTAATTATGATGATGATGTGATGGATGTGAATATGAGAGAAGAGAGAAGATACATGATCAGTATTTGAAAAAGCTATAACTGGAACTATCTAAGCATAACATATGCTTGTATTTTTCACTTTTGAAGAACACTTTGTGACAGTATTCTGATTGTAAGAGTTGTAAGCTCACCACCTTGAACATGGTTTTTGTATACCCCTAACAAGGTTTTGTATTCCTCTAACAAAGAAATGTACTATGTAATAATCAGCTACTAACCGGGCTAGATTTCCTAACAAGGATAATATATTTTAGTGCATAGTTGTGGGTACCATCCCCATTGGGGTTTTCCGTTGGCCAGGGTTTCCTCGAAAAAAAATTATGGTGTTATGAGTTATGTGTTGTGTACTTATGTTCTTTTCCTTTTTGCATTCATATGGTTTATTTACAATTGGTTGAAGTTTTAATTAAAGTGTTGTAATACTCATTCACCCCCCCTCTCAGTATTACCTAATCCTAACATGGGGAACCAGACTATCACAATTGATGAAGCTCTCATGAGAAAGATTAATGGTATGCCACATGATGGTAGAAAACTCGACAAGGATAGAAATATGATGAAGGAAGTTATAAAAAACTTTCCAAAGACTGAAAATGAGAAAAGGAAAATGGTAAAATCTAATAATCCCTATTACTCTCCTCAAAATATCAAGAACCCTTGGTGCACCATTCTTTATGATATTATCAATTACATTAATCTTGATGAAAGGTATTCTAGGGTTTATGGGTATCATCTGGTTCTTCTTAACCATTTCTGTCATAGGGATAAATATTCTTTGCCTTGATTTACTTTTCTCAATGAGTGCCACTATGAAGGATAGTAAGGAAAACACTCAAGGGGATCATGTTATGCACCAGGGTTCGACGGTGCTCTTTTATGAGCACCTTAAGGCCAAGAAGATTCATAATCCTCTATCTTAGATATTTGACTCAGAGGAAGATGATATTGATGATGATTTCTCTATGGGGAAGGTTTAAGAGAGTGATTTTGACTCAGAATTATCTTTTGATGATATTAAAGGGAAACAAAAAAATACTCCAAATAAATTGACCAAGGCTTCTACCTCTAAGAAGATCCCTAAGTTGAAGAAAAATTAATTCCACATGGTGAAAAATTCCTTTTTTGATGAGGAAGATGAAGATATTTCTGAGTTGGAAGAGGAGGAGGAGACGGTTCAACTGAGAAAGAATATTCATACCTCTAGGAATATTACCCTTGATGATAAAGCTGATGCTCAGGGGGAAAATTTTCAAGATACAAGGGAGGAAGATATTATTAGAAATAATTCTATTGATCAGAATGAGGGTAGTGTGAAAGATAAAGAGGATATGTTGAAGGATAATGTGACTCGTGAAACCTTTTTCATCCTGACTGGTAAAATCGGTGTGAGGAGTATTAGTAAAACTATTGATTATATCATTGATGATAACGAGCAGTTCAAGGAGGATGTTAAGGACTTTTGGAAATGACTTCAAATTATTGAGGCTATGGGTTTTGGAAAAGACAAATCCTTCCCAAATCATATGGAGGATATGATTCAAGCTATTGGACGTGTTGAATATTTAAAGGATTACTTTGAATCCAAATGCCAAATTATTGAGAATAAGGTTACCCAATTGGATTACTAGAAGGATAGTAAAATGGAACAGAGAATTTTAGCTATGGAGACTAAGATGGCCAAAGTGGAGGATAGTCTGAAAAAGATAGGAGAACATAGCTATAAAATTATGAAAGCTTCTACGAAGCATGTTAAAATCTTGGTTGGTAAATGTGTGCTATAAATGTGTCACACTTCTATGGATCATTACATGCAAGGAAACTCAAGAATGAGTCCTCACAAATCGATCCATAGCTCCCTAGGCATGGAGTGCAAGGGTTTTTAAGAATGCTCTCAGCTAGAGCTATTTAGCCTATAACCTTGCTAGTAAACCATGCAATGGGAGATTCAATGAAGACAAGGGCAAGAATGCCAATATCCTCAAGAATCAAGAATGAAAATGCAATGCAATGCTATGCTAGAATGGAAATGCAAGCTAAGCTATGAAAATGAAAGATGCAAGTGTTACAACCCAAGCTAATTAATCTATGTGAGCTAATCTAGAGCATAGAAATGAAGCTAATCTAAGAAAGCATAAATATGAAGCTAAGCTAAGAATGAAAGAATGAGATGTAGAATGCAAGAATGAGATGTAGATGCTAAGAATGCTCCAAATCTTCAAAAACTCCAAAGTGACCTAGAAATCCTGCAGCATAAAGTTAGCATAAAAAGTTGGGGCCCTAGAATGAAGAAGAGAGCTCTCCTTTTAAAGGAAATGAGAAGGAATGGACCATGGAGATTAAGAGGAAAAAGATTTAATCAACGGTGGAGCTTAAAAGAGGAGCAATCCATGTGCACAAGTATCCTCCAATGAGAAAATAGGAGTTGACTTTTGTGTCCATATGAGACAAAAAGTGCTTTTTCCCTTTTTATAAAATAAGAATAATGCTTTATTTGTGCAACTTAGGATAAGAGGAAAAGTGGGGGCTTTTTATTTATTAAAAGGGGAGGAAATATTCCTTTTAAATAGATAAAAACTTAGGATAAAATGGTTAGCCCATAGAAAATAATCGAATAAATGATAGAGCTAGGATTTGATCAAGAATAAGCAATTTATGATTTAGCAAAAGGGGCTAATAGTCTAGGTGACCATTTTTGGGTGTATATAGTAAGATGGAGGAGGAAAATGGTTCACAAGATATTGAGGTGGACAAGGATGGTGTGGATGAAAATCCTAAGCCAGGAAAGAGGACAAGAGCTAGCATCAGGAAAAAAAGTGCCAAGAACAATAAAGATCTTGAAGAGTTGAAGTCGAATGCTGTAAACATGGACCTTATGGTGATTGAAGCGAATGCTCAGGCTTCTCAAAGATTATTACTTCTCTCTTGTTTTTGATAGGTTTTGTCTATCTCCTGTCAGGTTGCTAGTGTTTGGTCAACTAGATTTTTGTTTAGGTTGCCAATTTTTTTTGTTTTAGCTCTTCTTCCTTTCTTCCATTTCTCTTTAGATGTTTTATCTGATGTAATGTTTCATGTCCTTTAAAATATTATTTTCTCTTAATCAAAACATCATCCTTACACTAGTCAATAACTTTAGGATAAAAGCTATTACTTAGACACAACCTATCCTTCAACTCATCAAAGAATCTTCTAAAATCAACCAAACTCATATCCAAGTTTTCTAGATGAAACTCAATTTGTAAACCAATAGAAAAATCATTTCTCCAATTTACATTTGAACATAACTTAGAATGTTCTATCTTTGATAAAATAAAACAACTAATACACTCTTTACTAAACCATACAATCATTTTTATAGACCATAAAACATGAATCTTGCCTTAGAAGAATCCTTCAAGCCATATTTCCAGGCTAAGGAGATACTTAGTATCCAACCTAGAGGGGGGAAACAAATTTGAATGAAAACTCCCCTTCAAACATTGTAATATAAGTCATTTAACAGAAGAGGGAACAACACCTGGATGGATGTGAAACAACCTTTATAAGAAAATTTTGTTTTCTCAATTTAATATGACTTATTATTTCCTTCTAATTAGTATACAACCATCAGATGATCATCCTTTTGATCCATACTTTTGCAAAACCTTGCAATATGTCCTATCATGTTAAGGTTATAGAAAACCAGATAATCCTTTTTCATTCATTTAGTTCCATTATTCTTGACATTAATGTTTATTCTACTTGCAACCTTTATGTGTCCATATCCATTGTAACTATAGAACTATCCATTGAATATCTTAAGATTTATATTCATATTCATTCTACTTCTGTACTAAACTACATTATGTCAAAACTAATTACAACAATAACATCTTCTATTAAAAAGATAACTCATTTTCTAAATTTTACATTCATTATTTGAATTCTCTATTGTATTCCAAGAAAAATAAGTTCTATTTAAAGATGAATACCTAGAATGAACAGGAGGAAGTCGTTGACTAGTCAAGTCCTTTTTGTCTTTGTATTTTGCCTTCATCTAATTTACCAAAACTTTTTGGTCTTTTTCTTTCTTCCGACCTACCTTTTCCTTTTTATCTTCCACCTGCTTCATGTCTACCAAGTCCTCTTTTGTCTTCCACCGACTTCTAGTCTACCAAATCCTCTTTTTTCTTCCACCATCTTTTTGTCTTCGGATGCCTTCTATTTATGCACTTCCTTCTCCTACAAATTTGATTTCTCATCCATCATCTTCTTCCAAATTAATAAATATTTTCTTGTCACATGTCATATGAATTGTGCACTTCCTTCTCCTACAATTTTGATTTCTCAATGCCTGTGATGATTTATTTTTTGAGTGCTAAAGGATTGTGAAAATATATTTGTTAATATAAAAGATTCATTTTTGTTTCAAAGATTATATGTCATATAAGAATATATCAAAGTTTTTATTAGTGATTAAAATCCATAGTTTCTTTGACATTGTGGATATTTCTTTCATTTTGAAAGCCTTATTAGAATCCAATGAGGTTCTTAGTACTTCATTGAAAAAAATATTTTAAATGTTTTAGCGTGTTCTAAAATAGCCAGTGGCCCTCAAAATGGGTTTATAAATTCCTCTTGTTTGCAGACACCAATGGAAGATCTTTGGAGAAACAAATGGTATAGAAATTATTGGAATCAATAAATGAGTCTTTAAGTAAGTTCTTATAATGAGAAGAGATGAACACAAATAAAGAAAACCGATACTAATAGGAAATTTTTCTTTAGAATGTCATTATGATATCTTCAAGGAAGTATGAGATGTGATTGGATTATTTGAATTATATGTCGATCCCTTAAGAATAAGATGAATAGAGAATCACCTTGAATGAGTACATTTTTATGCTTTCTCACAAAGAATTTGACAGAAAAAATGAAGTTAGGACTTCACTTCTTCATCAGTGGTATTGTCAACTAAAAGGGGTTTATATAGTTTGTCTAAATACCACCCAAAAATCAGACAGAGATACATAAAGGATTCAAATATTTTACTAGAGATATATTTTGAACCCCACATATAAGTTTTTTGTTTAAAATGATGAATCCCAATGTAGTGGATTCATCATCCTATCATAGTGATTAAAAGAGAATTTAAAAACATTCATGAATTCAACTTTGAAGGCAACATGAAATTCATTAGATGATGATATTCAGTACATCATTAGATATAAGGCACTCAAAATTATGGCATCCATCGATGATCAAGTTTAAAGTTGTGAGATAGCTATAAAAATCATGGTTAAGTTTCTTAGAATGAAACCATGTGAAGGAAATAATGCAACATAATGAAATTGAGGGCCACATACTTGTCCATTTTGTGGTAGACTCATTGCTAATCTATGAGTTCTTGTTAGAATATCTTTTGGTATTGATCGACCTAGCCAAGTTGCTATGAAGATTGCAATAAGGTCTCAGAATGAATCTGACAATGGTATCATCCATGATATTATTTTTAAAATTTTAACCTTCCAAGAAGGAATTTTGAAATGTTTCTAAGAATATTTGATGTGAAACCTCGTCAAAATTATTTCTAAAATAATATATGATGAGTATTAAAATTAGTCTTTGGTAATGTTCTGATGTAGGGGCTTTCTAGGGTAATCAAAAAATTTGCATGGTGGCGTGTTGAAGTGGTTCTATGTTGCTCGATTGTAGCTTTAACCGAGGATCTCAGTCATTGAAGGAGGCTCAATCATTGAAGGAACTCGTTAAAACTCTGGCACTCAGCAGAACATGTGCTCAGCGATGCTTGTGGTGCTCAATTGACATGCTTGTTTGGTGATGCCTAGCTGGTTTGGTTGGTTTACTGGCGCTCGGTAGTTCTAGCTTACTGAATGGAGTTCTTGGAGATTTGGTTGGCTGACTTGGTGTATTTAATGTTGGTAGGTTGTGTTGTATTCTCCTATGTGGATCTTGAGGCTAACATGGATAATTAATTATTTGTAAGGCTATTTGACAGTCGACTGTTGTTGCATTTAATATTTGTTTATTGTAGAAGCCAACTTGGCTTAGGAGTTAATTGTTTCTTCCAGCCAACTTGTGGTTGAACAAATGTATTTAAGGAGTGTTTGGGTAGTTGTTTAGGAGTCAGTCAGGGAGAATTAGATCGATAAGATAATAATTAGATCCTATGAGATCTTGAAGATCAGATTGATTGTCTAATAGTTGTAATAGTAGAGCTAGTGGTTTGCATGCTTAGAGACAAGGAGATTGCTTGGTGGCTTGCGAGCTCAAGTTTAGATCTTCCTTAACATTTCCACTAGTTGTTGATGTGCTACAAAGCTGGACTAGCTAGGAGGTTGCAAAAATAATATTGTAAGTGATTGTATTTGGCCCTAACCCAGAAGGCCTTACAGTTGGGCATGTTGAATGAAATTCTATTTGAACATTGTATTGTTGTGTTTCCATTTTCATTGTTTTTGTTATTGTTGCTAGTGTAGACTTAGACTATCCATTTCTAGGATTATCTGATCTACCTTGCGTCAGGTGGTATCAGAGCTTGTAGTTCTTGAGTGTGTAAACTGATTACTGAGTTGAGGTAGTTTGCACCAGGACCTTGGGCTGGTGATTTGTCGCCTTGGGTTTTCAAAGATCTTAAAGGATGCCTTTGAGAAGATTGGACCCTAGGGTGATTGTAGATCTCTGTGATGCTGTGGAATCAAAGATTACAAAGAAGGTTAAAGTAGATTTCAGATTTGAGATGGAATTGATGAAGAATGACATGATCGCTGAGATCATGAGGGCTATTACTGGTATGCCAAGAAATCTTGGCATTGAAGATGGCTATGAGGAAGCTGTTGAAGACTTTAAAGCTACTGGATCTAGTGGAGATGACCAGAGGGATAGATCTGGTGAAGGCAGAACTAGTCGGTTGCATAGATCCGGAGCTCAGTTAAGTACTAGTTATCGATTGGAAGTTTCTACTTTCTCTGGTACTTTAAGACCTAAGAATTTGATTGATTAGATTGATGAGTTAGAATATTTCTTTGAGCTTGAAGAAATTGAAGATCCTCTTAGGGTAAGATTGGCACAGGCTAAGTTGAAAGGACATGCTACTCTTTGGTGGAAAGAATTGCAAAGAGATAGAGAAGATGAAGGTGAAATGAAGATCAATCATTGGAGATTGATGGTGACTAAATTGAAAGCTAAGTTCATACCTGCTGACTATGAACATGAATTGTTTAAGAACTTGTAGAATCTGAAGCAGAAAGATTTGACTATGGAAGACTATATCGAGGAGCTATATAAGTTGACTATTCAGTCTGGATACATAGAACTTGGTAAAGAAAAGGTAGCTCAGTATTGTTGACTTTTTGGTCAGCACCTCCTTGGAGATTTGTGACATGGCTTAACTGGCTCCCGTGGATTAGGTTAAATCTAACATTTGTATTGAGCATTGATAGTTCAAGCTTTTGGTGCAATGGAAAATGATTCCAACAATTGGTATAAGAGCCTTGGGTCATGGGTTCAAGTCTCCCTTCAGTTGGTACTGAAGGCTTAGTCAGTGCTGAGGGGGAGATTGTTGACTTGGTGGTCAGCACCTCCTTAAAAATTTGTGACATGGCTTAACTGCCTCCCATGGATCGGGTTAAATCTGACATTTGTATCAGGCATTGATAGTTCGAGCTTTTGGTGCAATGACAAATGATTCCAATAGGTATGTGAATGGTTTGAGATTCAATATTTAGGATGAGCTTGGTATGCTGAAGATTGATTTGGTTGAGGATTCTTATCAATATGCTTTGAAGGCAAAAGATAATTTGAAGAGGAGACAACATGGTAATTCCTGAGGGAAGGAGAAGCTTGATCACTTGGTGAAGGATAAACTAACTATTGAAGATGAACCAAAACCTATGGAACTGAGAAAGAAGATAGGTAGGGTTATCTTTAAGGATACTTGTTATAATTGTGGTGAAGATAGACACTAATATTTTCAATGTTTTCATAAGAAGTTTGGTAGTAACAAGAATGCTATGGTGAATGAGAACATACTAAATGAACCTAAATCGGAAAACTTGCTGGTTCAGAGAATATTGCTTAGTACTAAGGTAGATCCTTGTCAGAGGAGTAATTTGTTTAGAAATCAGTGCAAGTCAGGAGGTAAATTATGTGATGTGATTGTGGATAGTGGTAGTACTAATAACCTTGTAGCTGATGAAATGGTTTAGAAACTTGTTTTGAAGAGATTGAGACATCCTCATCCTTATAGGATTGGCTAGTTGCAAGATGTTCATGCTCTGGAAGTAAGGGAGAAATGTCTTGTTGGTTTTCATATTGGCAAGTATAAGGATCAAGTGTTGTATGATATTGTGGACATGAGTAGTTATCACATATTGATTAGTAGACCTTGGTAGTATGATTTTAGATTTGTGCATGACTCTATCAAGAATGTATTTACTGTGGAAAAGAATGATAGCAAGTTTTCCCTGATGCCTTTGCTGGATACAACACTCGGTAGGAGAAACCCGAGCTTTGGTAGCTGAGATGAGTTGAAGGATTTTGAAGGGATTGATTAGTATGGAGAACATACATGTGGACTATCAAGGAAAGACTTGAAAAGATAGAGAAAGAAGAAGTGGAAGAGTATGCAAAGTGAAGACTCAAAGGACCTGTATGAGAAGAACCAATTTAGGGTTTATGTGCTGAATCTTGGAAGATGTTCTTCCATCCTTTGAGAATATCTTTTTGAACCTAGAGTGTCTGATGCAGGGGCATTCTAGGGTAATCAAAAAATCACACAAAGTGCCCATGTGATCACGTATTTGTATCTGTGTGTGAATACAGCTAGGGAGATACACTAATGTAGTCATAAGTATTTTTCATGCTTATGACTCCTAGTATGTTGTCTGTATTTTCTGTTGTCCTTTTTGAATGCATACTCACCTAGTTAAACAAAGTAGTTATATGACTATTTTTTGATAGTCGGGATGCACAAGGGTAAAGATAAGGATCGAAGCTAATTAAGAAAACCTTGAGATATCAATGATGTAATGTCCCCTTTACAGGTGTAATTGTAAGTGTCATTTAGGATAAGCTAATTTGGAGTAAAAAGAGAATATTTAACTATTTAAATTAAGTTGTCTAAGTTGGGGGCAACTTCTATTTAATTATTATTATTTTAATAAAGTGAATTGTTAAATGGAAAAAATGACTTTCCAAAGTTTTACTATATAATTTTTAAATTAATAATGTCACTTGGTAGGAAATTGAATATTATTTTATGATTTTGTGGAAAATTTTATAGAAGGAGCTAAAAAAGAGAAAGGCATTCTTGACATTTTCATTTTTAAAATATCTTAGCTTGGAGAAGAGATAAATTGTTCATCTTTACCTTAAGGAAAAAACAAACAACAGATTGATCTTGAAAATGTAAACCCTCCTCATTTGTTTACAAATAACTATTTTCTTTGTAAGAATTCATCCTTAATAATACTAAAGCTCTTAAGATTTTCTACTTTGTCCCTTTTTTTAGATACGCTTATTTCTTATTCCATACAAGAACTACAAAAGAAAAATATATATAATAACTTGAACCATTTCTTCTAATCTTCCATCTATGAAATGGATATTTAGATGTTGTTTCTATCAGCTTATTTTACTTATTCAATACGTTCATAACCATGTTGCTTCTATTTATTCATAATTGTAGGTTTCTCAGCACACTCAGACCCGACAAAAAAAAGGATGAATAATAATTGACTGATTATATACAATTATATTACACAGGCTATTTGGCCTTGGTGGAAGGATTGGAAATGGTATCCTGCCACTCCTTTCAACAATTACAAGCCAAGGCTAGGCTACAGGTGGCTGGTTGTCTCTGTTAGGAATGGGAAAAATGAGAAGGGGGGTGAATTAGTGCTCATTGTATTTTATCTTTTTACTTTAATCTTTATAATGAACTTAAATGCTTAAGTACCAAATTAAACATTCACATAAACATGAAACATGAAATCAACACAAAATGATAACTGTCGGTTGTTTTCTCTGTTCTTCACTAGCACACACTAGTAGTGCAACTTCAACTAATTGTAACTTTCTCATACTTGCACATCTGATCATGCGCTCATAGAATAAGCATGAATATAGTCTAATTAACTTAACTTCTATGGCGCATACCATAATTCTTATGTACACACATGTGCTGATGCTTTGAGCTACAGGAACTTTGTATACTATCCAGTCTTCAACACTTAATCGATTTCTAATCTTCTCATCAAGTGGGCTAACTCCAAACTATTATATGAATTTGTTGCCATAATGACAACACTATATCAAGTCATATACATTAGTATATCCAACTTTCCAATAATATCCCCCTTTGTCATTGATGGCAACAAAGGAATATGGCCAAGTTGCTAACTGTCCTTAATACAAAAAACTTTTGTCATCTATACATATACTTATATCTCCCTATACATATTATGATCCATATTGTATACACAACTCCCCCTTTGATATTAATGAAATAGGTGTTACAAAACTATATCTATACATACTTACTGAGGGAAAACATCCAGATATGCAATCTTTAGGTTCTGGATCTCCTTCTTCCAAAATCAGATCAAAGAGTTTACTATCTGGAGATGGGCGCATAATGCATACTGAAGCTTCTCCATCTTCTTCAAATCTATGGAAGGACCTTGATCATAGGTTTTCATGGTGGCATCAATCTCCTTGATATTCTGATTTAGAATGTCTAATGAGGGCGCAAGAGCATTCCTCAACTGAGTCTATCTAGACCTTAACTTTGTCATCTCTTTTTTTGCCTTCTCAATTTTGTCTATCTGACCTTGGTAGAAATTATTGCACATGTTCACATTTGTGGATTTTTCTTTCACTGAACTCTTCACTTGCTCAATCATAGCTCCTACCTCTTTTATTTTCTTGAAATGAGCATCAGTAAGCTTATCTTGATCCATGCATTTTGCAATGATTTTTCTTCCTTGGTCTGCAAATTCTTTCAAGGATGCTTGACCAATCTTGAGTGAGCTAAGGTCAAGTGCAAAGTTTTTCACCAATTAATTCAATATTTTCTTCAGATACTTTTCTTCTACAACTAGGGATGCAAATTCTTCTAGGCTTGAGAAATTGCTTTTGAAATATGAGATGACTATACTCACATCATCAATCGAGTGTATCTTTGACACTTTCTTGTCCTCTGGTAATAGATTGTTCAAAATGTTTACTGATTCTACTAGGAGGGGATTCCTCATCACTTTCTTTTCTTTGGCTTTCTCCATACCTAAGATGCCGAACTTAATCAAGTCTTCTTCTCTCCATGAGTCCAAACTGGATGTGTCAGGTGTCAAACTTGACAACAATGCTGCAGAGGGAGTGATGGGAGTGCTATCCATCACTTCTTGTTTTACCTTGACTAGTTCAACTGATGGTTCATTATTCTTTTCTTTTTCTATTTATTTCTTTTCTTCTTCTTCTTCTATTTTTTCTTTTTCTATTTCTTTTTCTTCCATCTTTTCTTATTCATTCTTATCTGTTATATTTTCAATCAATACCTCTTCTTGATGAGTGGGACACGTGTCACTACATAACATTTCAGCTTCTTGTGTGATCACAAAAGCTTCCTCAAACTTGTCCAAGTCATTGTCTGTGGCCGCCATGGCTATCTCTACATTATCAATGATAATGGTGTTGTCCTTGAGTGACCCTATCATGGGCACAAACTTATCTAACTATGTTTGTGCTTCCACTATAGGCGTAGAATCCTGAGGACTTGTAGATTGTACCTTGATGGTATCTAACCCTTTGGTAATCATTGTGGGTACATGTGATGTGGGCGCAGTAGGTGGATACATGTTTTTGTTCATAAAAACCTTCTCAAAGGCTTTCTCTATCTCTTTGGCAACTAATTCATAGTTTTTATCCATTATATTTAGAGTTTTTGTCTTGGTTCTAAGGTGAGGCTTCACCAGATCTAAAAATACTTATTTTCTTCTAGCTCACATACAAGAAGAGTTTCATCTAAGATCTTTTCCCTTATCTGCAAATCTTCTTCTATAGCCTGTCTCTTTTGGAATTCTAGGATATTCCATACATTGTTAGGGATCATTGTTTTTAGTTCCAAGACTGTCTTCTTGAACTTGATCATGTGCTTTATTATCATTCTATGAATATTTGATTTGTCTATTTCACTATATTTATCATAAAACTTCTTTACTTGATCATTCTTCCTTCATCAATTATTCTGGCACTTAGCACACTGAGACTAGGTTTGAAACTTACTTCAGGAGGTGATCGAGTGTTCTTTCTGCTTCTTGTTGCTCGCAAGGATGGATGACTAGTGCCAACCTCTTTCTTCCTCTTTGGCATTGCCTTATACTCAAGAGGAGCAGTAAGGTCAATGGTTTCCTTGGGTGCAGAAGGAGTATCATCAGTTATATCCTTCTGTTCATCTAATTTTTCTATCTTTACCTTCTTAAACTTGGGATCAAGTTATTCTGCCTTTGCTACATCTGAGCTCTTTAGTTTCGAAGAAATATTTTGTTCTTTTTCTTTGTCAAGATTTTCTTGAGACACACCATGTATTCTCAAGATTTCTGATGTGACTTTATCAACCTTTCTTTTTGTTGCTAAACTATTTAGCTTGGCATCTACTTCTCTTGTTTTCTCCTCATAAGTTCCCCACCTAGGTTCATTAGGATCTTTGGAGGCTGATAGTAGAACCTACGCATATGCTTCAAGGACCTATTCCTCTACCTCATGAACAAGTGGATGAATCCAATTAGTTTTTGGCTCAACAAATTCCATACAAGTTGTGTCTATCTCTACCATAAAGAAAATAGTATCCTTATACTTTTCCACAATGCTCTTTGGAATTCTGAACCTCATTTGCATCTTGACCTTGAAGGTCTTCAATTCCAATGTTACATAATCTCTCAATGTACTCTCTATGGATGCCTTGTTAGATATCTGTGGCATGGTTGGAATGGATTTGTCCAAATATAAATTTGATACTCTCCCAACTATATGAAGGTACATGCAAATGATCAAAGACCCAAACCTGAATATCTTGGTCTTGTCATGCTTGATTTCCTTGATGTTATCAATCAATTGTGCGTGGAAGATCTCACAAAGATTGAAATCCCCATCATCTTCCTTCACAAGTCTGATGGCTGCTAGAATTGTGCCCATAGATACACTATTCACCCTGTTGGTGTGATGAAACCTGTATCCAAGTATCATAGACATCAATTTGATGTCTGCTTGCTCAATAGGCTCAATTTTATCCCACGCCTATCACGCCTTGACTTACATGTTTGCTCAACAATTTTCCTAACATCCTTGGTCATGGAAAGGACGGTGCTTATCCTAAAAAGGCCTATCATCTCATGTATTAGGTCCCTAGTGATTCTTACTAGCACATCACCTATCTAGAATAAATCATCATGAATTCTGCTCAATAGTATCTTAATCCGTTTAGTATCTTAATTCGTTTAGTCTTATAAAATTCATATGTCGTAGCATACTCAACTATAGGGTGATCATTCCACTTAACATATTCATCCATGAATGTTTTATCTAGTTTCAACATGGTATCCATGTGCGCCCTTAACCTATCCAACCCTACTAGTTCTTTCTTGTAGTAGATGTAAGCACTAATGTCCTCGACATGCATAATGCCCATAGGCATGCAGGAGAATGCTCCCTCTAAATCATCTAGGGTTGATTTAAATGGATGCTTCTTAAATACATATCTCTTCTTTTCTGCAACATCAAAAACTATGGGAGTGGCCATGACTTACTTGTTTAATCACTTTCCAATTGATCTCTGAGATAATTTGAAGACTTCTGAATCAGTGCAACGAGCTAGGGTTTCTCCAACTGACCAAATGTACTGCTAATTACTACAAATCATTGATAGATCACTCTACAAGTCTTCACAACAACTTCTAAGGCTCTTTCTGCTTTTTAATCACTCTTAATTTGAATGAAATGAGTAATCAAACAACTTTATGTGTACTTAAAGTGAAAATTCCACCATTAATGCTTTTCGCGTAAACCAGACTATCACTTAAAAATTTCCAACTTGAGTTTAGCTAACAATTAGTATGTGCACTCTTGCACGAAGGTTCCTCTATACTCCAAAAGCTTAAGTCCAAAGATGCATACTCTGGAAGTGAGTATACCAGCCATGCAAGGGTCTAGAGCCAAATTATCTCCCCCTATGACCCTGAGGGACATTCATCCAGATGTAGAGGGTGCGTCCACTGTGGATGCATCCAATACATTCTCATCAACTTTGTCCTTCTTTCCTTCTAACCAAATCAAGCTCACATCCTCTAAGGCTTTCACAAACTTGACTTCTACTTCGGGATCCAGAACTGGTTCTTCAACCTTTTTAGGGCTTTCCTGACCTTGCGTCCATGATCTACAGAACTTTGAGATGTGTCCAACCTTGTTACAAGAGTGACAAAAGACTGGAGGTCTTATATTCCTCCGTGCATTGACATGAGTCACCATTCTACATTGTCTCACTGAGTGACCATTATAGTTACATATCTGACATGTAACATTCTGAGAACTTATATTTTTCTGATTCTGAGTTCTTTGATCATGTTGAATCTTGTTCTTCTTACTAGTCTTGCAATTCATATCTATATGACCAAATTTATTGCATGTATAACAATAACCATTAAAAGGTCTTACCTCTGTACAGTTCCTTGCTATGTTTCCATGCTTGTTACATGCAAAATAAGTACGGTCTACTAGCTTGCACTCATTCTTAGGTTGTTCACCATTATCTTTGGTTTTATCTTCAGTCTTCTCAGTATTAGTAGAGTCTTTTTGTGAGTCCTTTCTTGCTCACATATTGTCAATCTAATTTTGTGCTTCATTGTATCCAATACAACTAGTGTTTGCTTTGGCTCTGCTTGCATACAACTGAGATTCTATCAAATCAGAACTGGTGTGCAATTTGTCAATATGATTCTTTGCTTCTTTCAATTCAGACTCCAAGCTTTCTTTGCTATTCCTTAGCTCCAAGATTTCCATGTTTTCTTTCCTTAGTTCTTCATTGAGTTGAAGGTTCTCTTTGACTTGTTCATTGTAGACTTCTTGATTGTTGATCAATTTATCATCAAATTCTTCAAGTAGCTCTTTCATAGATGCATTTTCTTCATTCAACTTCTTGACCTTTGCTCCTAGATCACTGTTAGAGTGATCTTTCAAATCCTTTCTTAGCCTTTTGATAACCAATTGTGCATCATTGAATTTTTCTTTTAGTTCTTCAATTTCCCTTTCTAATTTGTCCAAGTCTTCAAGAGAAGCTTCAAGATTTCTTTTTAGATGTTTCATTTTTGTGTTGTCCATGATCTCCTCAAGTGGTTAAACTTCTTTGCTGAGGACCAGAGCTCTGATACCAATTGTTAGGAATGGGAACATTGAGAGGGGGGGGTGAATCAGTGTTCACTGTATTTTATCTTTTTACTTTAATCTTTATACTAAACTTAGATGATTAAGTACTGAATTAAACATTCACATAAACATGAAACATGAAATCAATGCAAAATGATAACTGTCAGTTGTTTACTCTATTCTTCACTGGCACACACTAGCTGTGCAACTTCAATTGACTGTAACTTTCTCATACTTGCACATCTGATCATGCGCTCATAGAATAAGCATGAATATAGTCTAATCAACTTAAATTCTAGGGCACATACCATAATTCTTCTGTACGCATGTGCGCTAATGCTCTGAGCTGCGGGAACTCTATACACTGTCTAGTCTTCAACACTTAACTGATTTCTGATCTTCTCATCAAGTGCGCTGACTCCAAATTGCTATATGAATTTGTTGCCATAATGAAAACACTATATCAAGTCATATACATTAGTATAGCCAAATTTCCAATAGTCTCCCCATCTTCTAATGGTGGACACTCTTAATCAGAGATGGCATCTTCATTCTTCCACCTCTCATTGGAGCTCTCGCTTTCAAACCATTTGGGCTGCCATTATCGAGCCCAAGATGGCTCTTTTTTCTTTGTTTTTACTTTTCCAAGGGATTCCTATGGGATATAGGCTCAAACATATGGGTGTTCATGACCATCAATGTCCTTTATGTGGTCACCCAGAGACTTTTTTGCACATCTTCTATTTCTACAGGAGAGCTCAATAGTATTGGCAGTGGATTCATTTTTTCAAACCCTTTAGGCCCGAGCCTTTTTCTTAGCATATGATTGTCTTAGGGGATTCTCCTAGGCTTCCTTCTAAGTTTACCCAGATTTGTCATACTCTCAGGATGGAGATTTTTTTCACTCTGTGGAAAGATAGGAATGTTGTTACTTTTTCTCAAAGCTCTCTCGATACAAATGTTGCTCTGTATAACAAGTCTTTCATATGTAATAATGTTATGATGCAGATTCAGGTTCAAGCTAATAAAGTGGCTCTTGAGGTGGCTTGCCTATAGGAGCTACTCAATCACTAGGGAAATACCCCTTGCACTATGACTCGGTTCCTCCTGAGGCCATTTTTGTTGAAGGTACTCCTAGAGGCCGCCACTATGGGTGTAGCTCTTTGGCTTGCCACTCCCATACCTCATGCTTGCAGGCTCCCCACCACCACTCTCTTAGAAGTTGCAACAATGGTTGGCTGCACTACTTGGCTTCTCCACCTCGTCGTACTTTTAGGTGGTCTCTAGCTCCAGCTCAGTTTTCCCCTCTTGATGCTCCTAGTACCTGTCGTGGCTTTGATTAGCATCCAGTTCCCCACTTGGCTCTGGCCATTTCTCCACCTTGGGCAGATGAGAAAGAGAAGAAAGAAGCATAAGATGATGGTTGGTCTCTTCCCAACCCTCCTCTCAACCCCAATGATGTGTGGGGTTCTGATGATAAAGATCCTCCTCCTTCTGGCACAACTCTTGCTGCTTAAAGGATTTATGCCTATTTTTTGATGAATAGTTGTTGTTGTTTCTAGCTTTGCCATGTGAACTCTGCGGGGTGATTTCTATGTCCCCTGATCCCTTTTTTTGTGAATATGTAACTTTTATATTTTATTAATAGAGAAGGCACTATTCATAAAAGAATTATATTACAAAGAGCAAGAGAATTGAAGAAGAAAAGTATTGTTCATAGTTTATGTGAGCAATGCCAGCATCAGGATTAGTGATATCAGGGAAGGATTCCTAAGATAAATCGATGGTTCCAGTGCTTATGGAGGTACATTAATAACAAATCTTCATCATTATTGGACCTCCTCTGCATGGCACTACATCACCCTCATTCATTTGGCTGATGTAACTCACTCTGTAATGACTTCCAAACACACCCTCATTGTCCCAAAATGCATCACTTGTTGTTGCAAACATATCTCCCATTGGAAACTATGATAGATCATTCACATAGCACATGGATGCTTCGTATACAGTAAGATGCAATTAAAATCATCATAAACATGAATTCCAGTAACGAACTTTGATCATTGTTAGAAATATTTCTAATCTCGCCTTTCTATTCATAATTTCCTCTCCAGCATAATAACATTTAAGCCAATTTATTTGCAATGTTTTTTGGAGAATATTTGACAAATTTGGTTTGATACACACTAACTAGCTAAGTAATCTCACATAATTTGTGGGGAGTAAAAAAAAAATTAATATCTTTTATTCTTCTTATTGTCCACCATAGAGTTTAGTTTTATCATTGCTTTTTGTGGTCATTTTTTATCATACAAGAATGAAGAAAAGAGAGCAATGTAGCTTTGCATATGATAGGAAGAAGAAACTCTGAGCATCAAAGCTCTATTAAAATTTTTCCATTTATTAATATATAAATTTGATTAGTTCTATCTTACAGTGTTTTTTTGGTCTTTTCAAAGCATCTCTTAATTCTATTAGAGTTAGTTTTCTTTTACTACTGTATATGTAATATCTCTATTTGTTTCTTTCTTTATTATTTTAATTCCTTTGCCCCTATTTATACATCTAGTATCATAACCATTGGTTCAAAAATCTAGACTCTTTTCTCGTTCTACACTTATTTCTTGTTAAACAATCATCAATGGCTTCCACAACCTCAATCTTGAGTGCTTCCTTCTCTAGCTTGCAAACACCAATTTTCATAGGCAAAAAATATGAGTATTGGTCATTGACAATGAAATCTTTATTTAGGTCTTAGGATGTTTGGGAAATTGTTGAGAAAACTAAGGATTTAACCCAATTGACAATGGATGAACTGCATGCATCTTTGATAAATCATGAATATAGGCTAAATAGAACACACACCTCCATTAAGAATGCCTTATCATCTCAGGCTTCAAAAAGCCATTGAAGAGGTAGAGGGAGTTTTACCCTTAGGAGTAGAGGAAGAAACACATTTAGAGGATGTAGCAATAGTCCTACAAATAAAGGTGGAAGAGGACATAATAATGAACCCTCTCATAATCATTCAACTAGTCAAAGAATAGACAAGTCAAATGTTTAATGTAACTACTATAAGAAATATGGTCATTATGCTTCTGCGTGTAGAAAGAAACAACATGATCAAGGAAGATAAAATCAAAATCCCAAAGACAATTCTATAAAAAATTCTATGTTTATTGCATGTGCAAAGATTGTTGAAGAAATTTCAACAAAATCACCAGTTGAATGCAATATGGTTGGTGAAAGAGCATATTGGTTGCTTGTTAATCTTGCATCAACAAAAAATGTTTAGTTTTCTATTTTCCTATTTGTGCAATCAATGAGTTTCCCTTCACGCACCTTTAGTTTTGATCATTTGTAGTTAGGCATCTTATGGCATGTTCTTAGCATTGTGATAAACCTATTCCTAGGTCTTCACCTCAATTGGTTTCTTTGTGTATGATATCTTGTGGATTCATGATGAGATCTTATCACGATGAAGTTCTTTGTAATGGGATGATTCCTAAGATTAAAATCTACACTAGTTTTAGGATTCTTTTGGTTAAGGGAAGAAAGTTCTTGAGTGGCGTGAAGGGTGGTAATATGTGTTATGCTTTGATTCCTAAGAAGTCCAATTTGGAATTAGAAGATGAATAAACTAACGAGATAAAATAAATGCTGATAAAATATGAGTGTAAGATCTTAGATAATGTATCTAATGGATTTCCACTTGTGAGAACTATTAGTCATTTCTTGGGTTTAATTTTTGGAACTAGTTTTCCTAACAATGAGGCACACTGAATGGAACTTGCATAAAATGAAGAATTGAATAGACAAGTGAAGGAATTTTTGAGGAAAGGTTTGATCAGAAAAAATTTGAGTTCTTGTGTAGTACTTTCAATATTAACACCTAAGAAGAATGGAGAATGGAGGATGTTTATGATTCTCGAGAAATCAACTAGATCATAGTGGTGTATCAATTTCCTTTGCCTAGTATGGATGATATAATGGATTGTTTAATTAGAGCCACATATTTTACAAAGATAGATTTGAAGAGTAGATATCATTAGATTAGAATCAGATAAGGAGATGACTGGAAAACTTTAATCAAGAAAAATGAAGGATTGTATCAATGGTTGGTGATGCCCTATGAATTCACAAATGCACTGATTACTTTCATGAGGCTTATGAATGAGGCATTGAAGAAATTCCTGAGTAAGTTTGTAATTGTTTACCCTGGTGACATTTTGGTTTTTAGTAATAGTAGGGAGGATCATTTCTTATAGCTAAGACAAGTTTTGAGGAGATTAAGGGAAGAAAAGTTGTTAATTAATATAAAGAAGTGTTCTTTCATGAAAGAGGAGATAGTTTGTTTAGCATTTGTGATACTTGTTGATGGGTTGAAGATGGATCCCAAGAAAGTGAAAGAAAATTTTGAGTGGCCTACACATAAAAGTGTTGGAGAGGTAAGACCATTTCATGGATTGGCTAGTTTCTACCGAAAGTTCATAAAGAATTTTTGTTTAGTTTATAGTCCTATCATTGAGAGAAAAAGAGGAGATAGGAAGGATTTCAACTGGACAAATGGATAAAAAAGGATTTTTTAATTATTGAAGAAAAAGGTAACTAAAAACCTTTTTTAGCTTTACCATATTTCAATAAGTTATTCCAAGTGGATTGTGATGTAAGTGGAAGTGCAATTGGAGGAATTTCGACATAAGAAGGTAGACCTATTTCTTTCTTTATTGAGAAGTTAAATGATGCCAAAATGAGGTATTGATTTTATGATCGATGATTCTATGACATGGTTCAAGCCTTCAAGAAGTGGAGAAATTACCTATTGTCTAAGGAGTTTGTGCTTCTAATGACCATCAAGCATTGCAATATTTGAATGGTTAAGGTATGTTGAATTAGAGACACATTTGATGGGAAGAGGTCTTGCAGAGAAATACTTTTGTATTGAAGTATAGGAGTGGTAAATCAAACAAATTTGTTGATTCTTTGAGCAGGAGAAGGAACTTGTTTGATGAGATGAGAATTGAGGCTCTCAAGTTTGATGAGTTGAAGAACTTGTACAAAGAGGATGCTTATTTTGTAGAACCTTAGAAATCCTTTAGAGAAGTTGTTGCAACAGACCGAATCAAATGGTTGGATTATTTCATTCAAGAATGTATGTTATTTAGAGGATCTTAGTTGTGTATGCTTAGAAGTTCAACGAGGTAGAATCTAATTAAAGAAAATTATTGTGGAGAATTAGCTAGAAATTTTGGCATTGACAAAATAGTGGCTTTTGTAAGTGGATGTTAATTTTGGCCTCAAATTTTTAAGGATGTCAGGACATTTGTTTAGAGTTATAGAGTTTTCCAAGTTGATAAGGGAAGTAGTCAAAATATACTTATATTGTATAAGCCTTTGGCAATGCCTATTAGAACATGGGAAGACATATGCATGGATTTTGTACTTGGACTTCCTAAGATGCAAAGAGGTAATGATTCTATACTTATGGTTGTGGATACATTTTCCAAGATGTCACATTTCATTCCTTGTAAGAAGACTATAGATACAGTACATGTAGCTGATTTTTTTATAGAGAAGTTATGGGATTACAATGGTTACCTAAATACATAGTTTTAGAAAAAGATAGTAATTTTTTTAGTTATTTATGGAGAACACTTTTGAAGAAGATGAACACTAAATTGAATTTTAGTTCCACATTTCATCTACAGACTGATGGAAAAACATAGGTCATGAGTAGGACTCTAGGTAACTTATTCAGATGTTTAGTTTGAGAGAAGAGTGAGAATTGGGATTTAGTCCTAGCACAAGCTGAGTTTACATATAATAATTAAGTGAATAGGAGTACATGATGACACCTTTTGAGATAGTGTAAGGAATGAATCCTAAAGGAGTGTTAGAGTTGAGAGATATCATCATGAAGATCAGAGGAGTGTAGAAGGAGAAGAATTTGAAGAATATATGAAATCATTACACGAGGAGGCAAGGAAACATTTGGAAAATATGAATCAAAGGTATAAGGAGAAAGAAGTTGAAAGGAGAATAAATAAGGAATTCAATGTGGGAGATGTAGTGATGGTGTATTTGAAGAAGGGAATATTTTCTATTGGAACTTATAATAAAACAAAGATGAGGAAGTTTGGATTGTGTAAGATCTTGAAGAGATTTTATTCATGGAATGTTTATGAAGTTGAGTTACCTGATGATATGGACATATCACCTATATTCAATATTGCCAATTTGTAGGACTACCATGAATCAGATATCAATGATATTAATGGATAAAATGTTGACTAGCAATATCCTAAAAAGAAGAAGGATGAGATAGGAGACCTCATGCATAGAAGAATGGGTAGAAGCACTAGAAGTAAGAAGTCTAAGGAATATATTTTCAAATGGAAGCATAGACAAGTTGAATATTCTTCAAGGATTTATCAGGCTAAGTTTAATCATCTCTTTTTTCTTTTATTCCTATAAAAGTGAGAGTCTCTCTTTTCAATAACCTGGAGTGTATGATGAAGGATCATCTTGGGTTCTTGGTAATCTTGCATCAACCAAAAATATTTAGTCTAATGTTTTCCTATTTGTGTAGTCGATGAGTTTCATTCTACGCACTTTTAGTTTTGAACCTTTTCTTTTTTGTATCTTATGGCATGTTCCTAGTATCACAATGAACCTATTACTATGTGTGTACCTCATTTGGTTTCTTCACGTAAGATATCTTGTGGATTTATTGTGGGACTTAACTATTCCTCATGTTTCATGGCCAGTTTGTGCTTTTCAATCTCGCTGAGGAATTTCCCATTTAGTGAAGATTAACGATGTGTTTATTGATGTTGTTATGCATGTGAGTGACCTACTTGAGGGGTCACAATTCATGATTTACCCATTGGAGGGAGATTCTTAAAATTTGGATCAGAAGCTTGAAGTTAGGGATTAGAATGGATTCTAATCTTTAATCAAGAATGTATGCTTGGAAAGTGAGATTACATGTTGCATGTGCATTGTAATCAATTTTTATGATAATGAAAAGGTTAATCTATTATCTCTCTCAATTATTCTTGATTGTTTCTATTGTGTGAATCTTGTTGCATGGAATGGAAAGATCTCTTTGAGGTCCCTCTATCCATGATTGCACTAATGGTTCAAGAGAGTCAAAATGATATTTAGTATTTAGATTTTGGCTATAGCAATCACATGTCTAAAAATCTAGAGGTTTTTTCTAGCTTGGATAAATCAATCACTTTAAATGTTACTCTTGAGAGCAATAATCAAGTGAGTTTTATGGGAAAGGTTACTATTCACATTTTTAAAAAAAATGGGGAGTAAAAAATCATCAATGATTTTTTTAATGTTTCTATTGTAAAACATAATCTTATGCGCATTGGTCAATTAGTGCAAAAAGGATACAAAGTTTATATAAAAAATATTGCATGTGTCATTCTTGATAAATATCCTAGTATGTACCCAATTTTAGAGGTACAAATGACAAAAAATAGAATGTTCCCTTTGAGGTTGAAACCTGACATCAAAAGAAATGCAACTAGAGCAACATTTAAGGCTAAAAATTCTCAAGATGCCTCTCAAAATTTTCCATAAGTTTTCTCTGGAAAAGAGAAAAGCTACAAAGTTTCTTCAGAAGGTTTCTATGAAAAAGAACAAGGTTGGTTTCTAGAACAATTCACAAGGTAGCTCCAGAAAGGAAAAAATTGAAACTAAAGAAGATGAAGAAAATGGTAATGTAACTGTTCAAATAGCTTTTTGATGCAATCAAGGATGGAGGATCTAAGAATGGATAGTCCAAACCCTGAAGCATAAAAAAACACAACCAAATTCTTAAACAACACAGAGATAGGGAAACACTATTCAATTTATTGCAACATTTCGGGTTGTAAGGCCTTCCTGGTTATGACCAATCACAAATTAAGTAAAACCAAGATTTGGCATAGATCTTCCGTAAGCATCATTCCATTCACATTTTGCCCAAACATACAACCCAGAACCAACACCTAGATCCTTAGATCTAATCTTTGGTTCCACCTCTTCTCCCTCTTCCTCTTTAACTCTACCCCATACCTTCTTATATACTACTTCTTCAGCCACAAGTTGGCTGGTAGAAAGAAATAAATCCTAAGCCCAAGTCAGCTCCTATAATAAACAAAAATTAAATGTAATACAAGTTGGATCTCAAATAGCCTTACAAACAATTAATTCTCCATGTTGGCCTCTAGATGCACATAGGAGAATGCAATACATGCTACCCAAATTAAATCCATCAAGTTGGCCCACCAAATCTACAAGAACTCTAGTCAACAAACCATACTATCGAGCACCATTAAAATAACTGAGCAAGCCAGAAATTTTTTAGCAAGTACACTGACCAAGCACCAAAAGCATCACGGAGCCAACATACCTACCAAGAAATCAACATATGCTAAGAAATACCAAAGATACCGAGTCCTTCAGTGACCAAGTTCCTCAGCCAACACAGCAATTGAGAAACAACATTCATCAAATGAGTAACATTTCACCAACTATGATCAAAACACACCAAATACTCTCCAAAGAAAATATATTTTTTTGTGATACAAGATTGCCAAGAATCCTAGGATGCTCCTGCATTAGACACCCCAAGTGAAGAAGATGTTCTCATAAATGAAATCATGAACATCTTGAGGGAATCAAAATAGGTATGTCATATTTTTTCTTAACCCATATCTCCTCTTGTCCTTCATTCCATGTTGTCTCCACTTTGTCCATTGTCCCATTCAACAAGTTCTCTTGCCTCGTTCTTTTCTCATCTCTCATATTCACAACTAACAACAACTGACTCTGACCATCTTTTGCACTGTTGATCATATCAACACTTCGGTGAATTATATCTTCTCTAGACTTACTAATCAAATCAGTACCATCTGTATCTCTATGTGTCACTAGTGTCATTATTTGTTGTACTATCTTTGTCAAAAAGATCATCTAGCTCCTAATCTTTGTAAATTCCTTAGATATGTCTTTCTCTTTTCCTTTCAAATTTCGCTCCCTTTCATCCACAGGGATAGGTTCTTCAACCCTCTACTCCTCATGTTTGTTGTTGTCGCATGGACAACATCTAAAAACTCCACATATCTTAGCCCCTGCTTCCTACAAAGGTAATAATTTATGCCTAGATCCACCATGCCTTACCACATATGTATTTCTAGGACCATCAAACATAACATGTCTATCAAATTGCCAAGGTCTCCCAAGCAACATGTGACACGCATCCATAGGAAATACATCGCATAATATCTCATCATGATAAGATCCAATCTGAAAATTAACTAAGCATTTCTCTTCAATCCTAACCTTATAAAATTATTATATCCAACTAATCAAATAAGAGTTTAGGATGTTTTGATATAGGAGCATCTTGGGTCTTGAGCAATCTTGCATCACCAAAAACATTTACTATTTTATGTACCTATCTATTGTTTATTTTGTAGCCATTTCTACTTATAGTTTCATTCTTTGCAAGGTTAATGTTGTTCCTTGGACCTATTATTGGACATTCTCCTATGAGCGCATACGGATTGGAAGGATCGTGTCAAAGTTAGAGTTATTTTACCTTATGGTTGGAACAATATTTTTTTGTTTTCTGTGTGCGGATTGTGCATCATGTATCTATTGATCCTTAATGAATCAACCTTTGCAAGATTAGGTTCTTAAAGAGGACCTAAAATACCATCTTCACCTAAGACTACAAATCCTAATTCATCAAGAGTTGGGAGTTATCACCACTTTCCTCGGGTATCAATTTTCAGCCAGTTTCATGTGAAACGTGGAGTTTTTCATCTTGCGTGGTTTTGTATCATGAAATGGGATCTTTCTAAGTTAGGAATATGTTCTTGGGTCATTTTTGGACATAAATGTAAGTTCACATCATGTTTTGTTCATTCTTTTAGTAGTTTTGGTTTCTCTTCCTAAGTGGACCTATAATGTAATTAAATGCTTGACTAGCCAACTTGTGGCTTTGCTGGCTATATAAGAAGCTTAGGTTGGTAGAGTAGGATAGAAGAGGAGGATGTATGATAGCATGAGATATATCATGAGAGAAGAAGATAAGATGTGAGCTTAGACTCTAAATTCTTAATTCTCTTTGTATGAGGCCGAAACTCAGAAGGCTTCACAGCTAGGAATGTTGAAGGATTTATAATAATAGTGCCAGTGTGGTTTCTAGTTACCTTGCTTTATTTTATGTTGTGCTTTCATTGTTTCATGAGAATTATTTATTTCTTCCATGTGTAACTCTAAGTAGGGCATGTTAGTAGGCTTAAGTAGTCTCAATTAACCCTGATTCTACTGGCCTCTTACCTGCCTTGCGTCAGGTGGTATCAGAGCTTGAAGATCTTGAGTGTGTGGATCGATTGATGAAGGTGAGGTAGTTTGCACTAGGACCTTGGATTGAAGATGCCTTTGAGGAGATCTCATGAGATCTCAGAGGAAGAACTTGCTGGGGAATTCAATCTTGATGATTTTAGAGCCTTGAAGAAACAAGTACAAGATTTGCAAGAGGAATTGAGAGCGAAGACTACATTGAAAGAAGATAGCGATGATGAGTTTGAGGAAGAAGATCATTTTCAAGATGCTATAGAAGAAGAAAGGGGTGCAGAAGAGAGTAGAATCTTGAAGGTTATGTCTAAAATTGGGAAAAGACATAAGATTGAAGTTTCTACATTTGATGGAAGCCTTAGGACAAAAGAGTTGATTGATTGGATTAATGAGATATATGAATATTTTTAGTATGAAGAAATAGAAGATCTTCATAGAGTTTGATTTGCAAAGACTAAGTTGAAGGGTCATGCAAATCTTTGGTGGAGAGAAGTTCAATTGGAAAGAAGTAGGAGAGGAAAAGAAAAGATCACTAGATGGAACTGAATGGTTGACAAGCTAAAAAAGAAATTCATTCCAGCCGATTATGAGATGGAGATGTTTAAGAAGATGCAAGCCTGGAAGCATACCAACAAATCAATGTAGGAGTATACTGAGGAGTTTTACAGAATTCTGATTAAAACTGGTCATTCTAAAGCTGATAAAGAGAAGGTTATTAGGTATGTTTATGGTTTAAGACCCAGTATTCAAGAAGAGTTACTTACTGTTCAGATGACAAATATAGGAAATGCTTATTAGATGGTGTTAAAGATTGAGGAAAAGATGAACAAGAGGTTTGAAGGAAGATAAAATAATAGGAACCGAGGTGGTAAGATTGATGAAATAGCTACTGGAGGTAATGTGGTAGAAAATCCTAAGTAGACTGATGAATGATCTAGCAGTAGTCAAACCACTAAGAACTACAATAATGGACATAGAGGAAGATGGAGAAATGAGTTCATAGGTACTTGTTTTCAGTGTGGTGAGAAGGGTCATAGAAGTTTTCAATGTCCTAGAAAAAGAGTTGCATTAACTGTCAAGGAAGACATTGAGAATGCTACAGAAAAAGGTGAATTCTTATGACTAGGAGGTTGGCTACATGTGTTAGTGAACCAGTGCAAAGGATAAATTTGTTTAGAACCCGATGTAAGTGCAAGAATAAGGTATGTAATGTTATAATTGATGGTGGTAGTTCTCAAAACTTTTTTTCAAAAGAGATGGTTAGTAAGTTGAATTTGGAAAGGAACAAACACCCTAACCCTTATCAGATTAGTTGGATACAAGATGTGTCTAAGGTTAGGATTGAAGAGAAATGCTTGGTTAATTTTAGATTGGATCTTATCATGATGAAATATTGTGTGATGTATTTCCTATGGATTATTGTCATCTGTTTCTTGGGAGACCTTGGAAATTTTATAGACATGTTATGTTTGATGGTCATGAAAATGCATATGTGGTAATGCATGGTGGATCTAGGCATAAGTTGTTACCTTTGCAGGAAGTGGGGACTATGGGATGTGGATTTTTCAGGTGTTGTCCATGTGATAGTGACAAACATTAGGAGAAAAAGGTTGATGAACCTATTCCTATGGATGAAAGGAAGCTAAGTTTGAAAGGAAAAGAGAATGACATAGTCGAGGAATTTATAGAGATTAAGAGGCAAATGGACTTTCTGACAAAGATAGTGCAACAAATGATAACACTAGTGACATAGGGGAATGCAAATGATGCCGAGCTGATTAGTAATTCTGGAGGAACTATGATTCACCAAAGTACTAGTGTAATTGATAGTGGAGAGGATGGTCAGAGTAAGTTTATGTGAATTGCATATAGGAAAGATGAGAAAAGTGTAGGGCAAGATAATTTGTTGAGTGTGACAATAGATAAAGTGAAGACAACATGGAATCAAGGAACAAAGGAGATATGGCTTAAGAAAAGATATGGAATACCTATCCTAATTCCCTTATGATGTTCATGAGAAATTTTTATTTACCTGGGGTGTTTGATGCATGAGCATCTTGGGTCTTGAGAAATCTTGCATCGCCAAAAACATTTCCTATTTTTTGTACCTATCTTTTGTTTGTTTTGTATCCATTTATTCTTATGGTTTCATGCTTTGAGAAGTTAATTTTGTTCCTTGGAACTATTCTTGGACCTTCTCCTATGAGCACATAAGGATTGGATGGATCATGACAAAGTTAGAGTTGTTTTACCTTGCGGCTGGAGTAGTATTTTTATGTTTTTCGTGTGTTGATTGTGCATCGTGTAACCATTGATCCTTAATCAATAAGACTTTTAGATATTATGGTATTAAAGAGAACCTAAAATAATATCTTCACCTAAGACCACAAATCCTAATTCATCAGGAGTTGGGAATTATCACTATTTTCCTCAGGTATCAATTTTCAGCCAGTTTCACGTGAAACGTGGAGTTTTTCATCTTGCATAGTTTCATATTATGAAATGGGATCTTGCTAAGATATAAATATGTTATTGGGTCATGCATGGACCTAAATTTAACTTCGCATCATTTTTTGTTCATTCTTTCAGTAGTTTTGGTTTCTCTTCCTAAGTGAACCTATAATGTAATTAAATGCTTGACTGGCTGACTTGTGGCTTAGCTAGCTATATAAGAAGCTTAGGTTGGTAGAGTAGGATAGCAGAGGAGGATGTATGATAACATGAGATAGATCATGAGAGTAGAAGATAAGATGTGAGCTTAGACTCTAAATTCTTAATTATCTTTGTATAAGGTCAAAACTCGAAAGGCCTCACAAACGAGAATGTTTAAGGATTTATAATAACAATGCTAGTGTGGTTTCTAGTTACCTTGCCTTATTTTATGTTGTGTTTTCACTATTTCATGTAAATTATTCATTTCTTCCATGTGTAACTCTAAGTAGTTCATGTTAGTAGGCTTAATTGGTCTCAATTAACCCTGATTCTGCTGGCCTCTTACCTGCCTTGTGTCATGTTTCCTCCTTTCCAAATTCAACTTACTAACCCTCTCCTCTTAAACAAAGTTTTTAGAATGGCTACCATCAAGTATAACATTACATACCTTATTCCTGCACTTACATCTAGTTCTGAACTAATTTCTTCTTTCCACAGGGTCATCAATACATTCAGCCAACCTCCTAGTGATAAGAAATTCACCCTTTTCTGCAACATTCTCTGTGTCTCCCTCAATAGTTAGTACAAATCTTCTTTTAAGACTTTGAAAAGCCCTATGACCCTTCTCACCACATAGAAAAAAATTACCCGTGAACTCATTTCTCCATCTTCCTCTTTGTCCCTCATTGTAGATCCTAGTTGTTTGACCACTGATAGATCCTTCATCCGTCTTCTTAGGATTCCCTATCACATTACCTCTAGAAATTGTTTCACCATTCTTACCACCTCAGTTCCTATTATTTTTTCTTCCTTCAAACCTCTTTTTGAACTTTTCTTCAATCTTCAATTCCATCTAATAAGAATGTCCTATTGTTACCATCTGAACAGTAAGTAACTCTTCTTGAATACTTGGTCTTAAGCCATAACCATACCTATCAACCTTCTCTTTATCATCTTCAGAATGACCAGTCCTAATTAGGATTATGTAAATCTCCTCGATATACTCCTGCACCAATTTTTTGGTCTACTTCAAGGCCTACATCTTCTTAAACATCTCTAACTCATAATCTACCAGAATGAATTTCTTTTTCAACTTTTCAACCATTTGGTTCTGTCTAGTGATATTTTATTTTCCCCTCCTACTTCTTTCCAAATGAACTTCTCTCCACCAAATATTTGCATGACCCTTCAACTTAGTATCTTCTAATTCTTCATACTCAAAGTATTCATCTATTTCATTAATCAAATCAGTCAACTCTTCTGGCCTAAGGCTTCCAAAAAATGTAGAAACTTTGATCTTAGATCTTTTCCCAATTTTAGACATAGCCTTTAGGATTCTAGTCTCTTCTTTATCTCTAACTTCTTCTATAGCTTCTTCAAAATGATCTTCTTCCTCACATTCTTCATCACTATTTTCTTTCGATGCATGCTTCTTTCTCAAATCCTCTTGAAGATCTTGCACTTGTTTTTGCAAAGCCCTAAAATCTTTATGAATGACTTCCCCCATAGATTCCTCCTCTATGATCTCATGAGCTCTCCTTGGAGGAATCTTCAATCCAAGATCCTAGTGCAAAATACTTCACCTTTGGCGATCTATCCACACACTCAAGATCTTCAAGCTCTGATACCCCCCGATGCAGTCAAGGATAGAGGAGCCAAGAATGGATAGTCCAAACCCTGAAGCATAAAACAATAGATTAGAATTCTTAAACAACATAGGGATAGGGAAACAATATTCAATTTATTGTAGCATGCCAGGCTGTAAGGCCTTCTCGATTACGACCCGTTACAAAGTAAGTAAAACCAAGATCTGGCATAGATCTTCTACAAGCATCAGGCCATTCAGCTTCTACCCAAACATATAACCTAGAACCAACACCCATATCATCAGATCTAATCTTTGGTTCCCCCTCTTCTCCCCCTCTTCCTCTTCAAATCTACACCAGACATCCTTATACACTACTTCTTCAGCCAAAATTCAGCTAGAAGAAATAAATAACTCCTAAGCCCATGTTGGCTCCTATAAAAAAAATAAATTAAATGTAATACAAGTCGGCTCTCAAATATCCTTACAATCAATTAATTCTCCATGTCAGCCTCTAGATGCAGATAGGAGAATGAAACACATGCTACCCAAATTAAATACATCAAGTTGGCCCACCAAATCCATAAGAACTCTAGTTGTCAAGACATAATGTCAAACGCCAATAAAATAACCGATCAAGCTATACATAACCAAGAAAGTACACCAATCGAGAACCACAAGCATTTCCAAGCCAGCATACCTTCCGAGCAATCAATATATGCCAAGAAATATCGAAGTGACTGAGTCCTTTAGTGACCGAGCTCCTCAGCAAACACAAAAACCGACTAACAACACTCATGGACTGAGTAACACTTCACCAACTATGATAAAAAAAACAAAAAATACTCTCCAAATAAAATATATTTTTGTGTGATACAAGATTGCCAAGAATCCTAGGATGCTCCTCAATCACTTTTTAGTCAGTGGTGCAAAATGAACCATGTTTATGGCATTTGAGATTTGGTGATTTGAATTGAAGAGGTCTGAATTTTTTGCATAGGAAGGATATGGTTAAGGGGTTGTCATTGATTTTAAGAAACTAGATATAGTATGTTAAGCATGCATATTGGGTAAACAATGTATAAAGATACCTTCCCTTTAAGAAAATCAGAAAGAGCACATAAAACACTTGATATTGTAAACTCTAATATATGTGGACTGATGAAAACTCCTTCCATTGGAGGTTGCACATATTTTTTGAATCTTATTGATGATTATACCTTAAATACACGGGTCTACATTTTGAGGCATGAATTTGATGTATTTGGAGTCTTTCAACAATTCAAGGTTGTTGTAGAAAAAGCACAATATTTCTCACTTCAAAGTCTTTGGATGAATTGTGTATGCTGATGTTCCTAAAGAGATGAGAAGAAAATTGGACAAAAAGGTGAGAAATGCATTTTTTGGGGGTATTTAGAAGATACAAAACCTTACAATTTGTTTGATTTCCAATTAATAGAAAAGTTATAATCAACATAGATGTACAATTTATGGAGAATGAAGCATGGGATGGAAGTGTAGGAAAAATCACAAGTGTAGCGGCAATTGATCCACATGATGAAATGACTGATGAAGTTATAGAACAACACTGTATTCCTTAAGCAATACCTCCTTCCAATCCTAGAGAAGAAAGACAATTTGTATAAATATAATATATGGATGTAAAATATAAATTTATGCAGTAAATAGGATTGAACTTTGCCTCTTAGACTCTTCTCTTCTTGAATTATATTCATTTTTAAATTAGGTTAAATTATTTTCTTGTTTCCTTATACTCAATTTTTGGAAATATTTTATTGTTTGATTATCAAACATTATGGTATAAATGCACATACCATAACCATTTATTTACAAAATCTAATTTGTGTTAGATTGTAGTTTTAAAATTGTTGAGAATCTTGTCAATCATTTTTTTTTCATTTATAATTATAAATTTTTGGGATTTGTGATAAATTTGAGAGCATTTTTATTAAATAGATTAAGGGTGGAATTTTAAATGTTTATGTTCTTGAGAGGTGATGTATGATGAAAGTAAAAACTTGTGTAAAGAAAAAAAAATTTAAGAAAAAATTGTGATTCCATGTCTAGAAATGAATAAAGAAATATAAAAAGAACCTCCTCAAAATAGATATTTATAGTTAAGACAATATTTATAGTCAAAGTAATAAATTAATTTAGTGCTATAAATACACTTGTTTTTATTTAAAATGACTTATAGATAGTGATGCAAGAGCATCTTGGGTCTTGAACAATCTTGTATCACCAAAAATATTTCTTATTCCTCTACCTGTTTGTTGTTTGTTTTGTAGACATTTCTATTGTTTGTTTCTTTCTTTGAAAAGTTAATGTGGTGTTGAGGACCAATTCTTGAGCATTCTCATAAGAGTGCACATCCTAATTCATTTGGATCTGGGAGTTATTGCCATTTTCCTTAGGTATCAATTTTCTGTTAGTTTCGTATGAAACATCAAGTGTTTCATATGAAACATCAAGTGTTTCACCTTGCACGGCTCCTTATGAGCAATTTGGATCTCACAAAGTTCAAGATATGTTATTGGATCATGTGTGGACCTAAATGTGGCTTCACAATGTGTTGTGTTATTTATTTCTTTAGTTTTGGTTTCTCTTCCTATGTGGACCTATAATGTAATTAAATGCATGACTGACCGACTTGTGGCTTTGTTGCCTATATATTTGGAGCTTGGGTTGATGTAGATTAGTAATAGAAAGGTGGTAGAACATGTGATATCATTACGGTTGAAGATAGTATGCGAGCTGTGATTCTAGTTTCGTAATTTCTTTGTATAAGGCCAAAAATAGGAAGGCCACAGAGTCAGGCATGTTGTTGATTGTACAATAATTGTATAGTGTGGTTTCTAGTTCTCTTGCCTTATATCCATTGTGTTCATGGTGTTATATGTGAATTATATATTTCTTCCATTTGTAACTCTAAGTGATGCTTGTTTATTGGTTTAAGTAGAGTCAATTCTCCTTTATTCTGCCTTTACCTTCCCTACCCTTGCATCAGGTGGTATCAGAGAAAGTTATTTCTTGTGGATTGGATCGTGGAGAACCTTATTGGATTGGTTATAGGGTGGAAGATTTGAGATTTGACCTATAACTTGCAAAAGCTTATGATCTTGCTAGAACCTGACTGTTAAGATGGTTCATGGTAGAGGAATGATAATTCTATTGTGGATATGTTAAGGCAGATTGCAAATAGGCTTGAAGCTATAGAGACAACCTAGAAGAGAGGCGCACATCTTGAAGATGTTAGTGATGAAGAAGAAGCATCACCTAATCCTCAACCTGAAGTTTAATAGTATGAGGAAAGACTTTTGAGAGTTTTGTTTAAGGCTAACTCCAGACCGACAATTTAAGTTGCTTGTTATGATGGAAGACTTGAGACCAATGCACTTTTGGATTGGATCTCTGAGATAGATAAATACTTTGAGTATGAAAGTAATCCTGATAATAAGAAAGTTAAGATTTTCATTACAAAGTTGAAAGGTCATGCATCTCTTTGGTGGGATCATTTACAAACTGAGAGACAAAAGAGAGGAAAATAAAAGATCAAGATATGGATGAAGATGCTTGGAAAGATAAAGAAGAAGTTTCTTCTAGCTGACTACCAAGTTAGTTTGATGAGAAAAATACAAAATTTGAGACAATGGGACATGAGTGTGAAGGAATATACTAAGTAATTTTACAAATTGGATATAAGATCTGGACATGTGGATGATGAAGTTGAGAAGGTGGCTAGATACTTGAATGGACTGGGAACATCGATTCAACATGAGATTAGCTATGTTAAAATGGATATTGTTAAAGAGGCATACCAATTTTCTTTTAAGGCACAAGAAAGATTGACAAAAATACATGATCAAACAAAGAGACAAGGAGGTGGCATATTTCAAAGAAGTAGTGGAAGATCTTATGGAGAAAGTAGCAGATCTAAAAAGGCAATACAACATAAAGGATGGAAAGATGATCCTACTAGTAAAAGAGGTAACTACTCTAGAGGTAGATATACTGATTACTCTAGGAATAATAGTAATGGCAAAAGAGATGAGAAATATTGGTTTAGAGGTACTTGTTACAAATGTGGTGAAGAAGGACATAGAGATTTTGAATGTAATAACTCTGGAAAGGAGACTCGAGGTAATAGAAGAAATAATCTAGCTTGTGAAGAAGTTGAAGAATTATCTAATGAACCTGAACATGGTGAGAACTTGATGTTAAGAAGGATCTTGTGTAATGAAGAACCTGACAAGGAACCTATTTTGAGGAAAAGTTTATTCAGAACCAGATGTAAGATCACTGACAAATTTTGCAAAGTAATCATTGATAGTGGAAGTTCTTATAATTTGGCATCCAAAGAGCTAGTTAACAAATTGCAGTTGTAGAGATTGAAACATCCTAAACATTACCATATTGCTTGGATCTAGAAGGAGCATAAACTACTTGTAAGTGAACAATGCCTTGTTAAATTCAAAATTGGGAATTATCATGATGAAGTCATGTGTGATATTATGCCTATGGATTGTTGTCATATTGTTTTGGGTAGACCTTCATAGTATGATAGGAAAGCTTTGCATGATGGTAGATTGAATCAATACACTATTTGGATGGATTGGAAGAAACAAGTATTATTTCCTTTAGTAGTAAAGTTTGATGAAGGTCACTGTACTATAGTCAGAGTATGCTTGGTTGATGGTAAAACATTTGCAAGAGAAATGAAAGAACATAATATTTGCATTGCTTTAATTCCAAGGAAAAATGAGAAACAAGATGAGTTAGAACATGCACTTGAGGTTAAACCTCTATTGACTGAATTTCATGACATCATTTTTGATAATGTACTTGATGGTTTACTACCTATGAGAAGTATAAGTCATTATATGGATTTGACACCTGGAGCTAGTTTTCCTAATAAAACACCACATAGGTTGACACTTGATGAAAAGAGTGAGTTGAATAGACAAGTACAAGAATTTCTTGAGAAGGGTTTGATTAGGGAAAGTTTGAGTCCTTGTGCAGTGTCTACTATGTTAGGACCAAAAAAGAATGGGGAATGCAAAATGTGCACTAATTCTAGAGCTATAAACAAGACAATAATAAAGTACATATTTACTTTGCCTAGGATGGATGACATAATGGATAGTTTGAGTGGAGTGAAGTATTTCACAAAGATTTATTTGAAGATTGGTTATCATCAGATTAGGATTAGAGGAGGGGATGAATGGAAAACTACTTCTAAGACTAATGAAGGTTTGTATGAATGGTTGGTTATGCCTTTTGGTTTGACTAATGCAGCTAGTACTTTCATGAGGCTAATGAATGAAGTTTTGAAAAGATTCTTGGGTAAATTTGTAATTGTATATCTTGATGACATTTTGATATTTAGTAAGAGTAAGCAAGAACATCTTGAGCATATCAGACAAGTATTGAAAAGATTGAAGGAAGAAAAGTTACTGATTAATTTGAAGTAATCTTCATTTATGAAAGAAGAGATTATGTACCTTGGTTTTTTAATTTCAGCTAATGGATTGAAGATTGATATGGAGAAAGTGAGATCTATACTTGATTGGCCTACACGAGAGAATGTTGGAGAGGTAAGATCATTTCATAGATTGGCAAGTTTTTATAGAAAGTTTATCATAAATTTTAGTTCTAGTTGTAATGCTATAACTAAAACTATGAGAGGAGATAAAAGGGATTTCAAATGGACACATGGAATACAAAAGAGTTTTGAAACATTGAAACAAAGAATTGTTGAATTACCTACACTTGCTTTGCCTAATTTCAGTAAAGTTTTTCAAGTTGAATGTGATGCTAGTGGAAGTGCAATTGGATCTATTTTGAGTCAAGAAGGAAGACCTGTAGATTTCTTTAGTGAGAAATTGAATGATGCTAAGAGAAAATATTTAGTTTATGACTAGGAATTCTATGCTATTGTTCAAGCTTTGAAGAAGTGGAGACACTATTTTATGCCTAAATATTTTGTGTTGTATACTGACGATAAAGCTTTGCAGTATTTGGGAAGTCAGAATAAATTGAATCAGAGACATATGAAGAGGGTTGAGTTCTTGCAGAATTTTTCCTTTTCATTGAAGCATAAAAGTGGACAGTTGAATAAATTTGTTGATGCCTTGAGCCAAAGAAGAAGTTTTCTGACAGAAATGAGAGTTGAGGTACTTGGTTTTAATGATTTGAAGTGTTTGTATGAAACTAACATTAATTTTGCAGAACCTTGGAAAGCTTGTAAAGAACAAACAGTAAGTGATAAGTGGACAAATTATGTCATTCAGGAAGACATGTTGTTTAAAGGAGTTTAGTTGTGTATTTCTAAAGGATCTATGAGAGAAAATATCATGAAAGAGAAACATATTGGTGGACTTGCTGGACATTTTGGGATTGATAAAATTGTGAAACTGATTTCAAAAAGATAATTTTGGCCACAGATTTATAGGGATGTACAGAGAATGGTTAGAGGTTGCAAAATTTGGGATTGTATACACCTTTTCATGTACCTGATAGACCTTGGGTAGATGTGAGTATGGACTTTGTTCTTGGATTGCCTAGAGCTCGGAGAGGTAATGATTCTATTTTGGTAGTGGTTGACATATTTTCTAAGATGACACATTTCATACCTTGTAAGAAGACATCTGATGCATTACATGTAGCCGAGTTATTTTTCAAGGAAGTGGTAAGATTGCATGTTTTTCCTAAATATATTGTTTCAGAAAGAGATACTAAGTTTAATATTAGTTATTTTTGGAGAACACTTTGGAAGAAGATGAATATAGAGTTGAAGTTTAGTTCTACATTTCACCCTTATACAGATGGAAAGACTGAAGGTGTGAACAAAAGTTTGGGAAACTTGTTGAGATGCTTAGTTGGAGATAAGCCTGCTAATTGGGATTTAGTTTTGGCGCAAGAAGAGTTTGCATATAAAAATTCTAAAAATAGAAGTACTAAGAGGATACCATTTGAGATTTTTCTTGGATTTCATCCTAAGGGAACCAAAGAGTTGAGGGAGTTTCCTATTGAGACCAAAAGAAGTGCTAAAGTTGAGGATTTTGCAGTATACATGAGAACTTTGCATGATGAAGTCAAAAGGAATTTGGAGGGAATTAATCTGAAATATAAACAGAGAGAAGATAAGAGAAGGAGACATAAATATTTTGAAGCTAGAGATGAGGTTATGATTCATTTGAAGAAGAATATATTTCTAGTTGGTACCTACAACAAGCTAAAAATGAAGAAGTTTGGACCTTGTAAGATTATGAAGAATTTTGATAGTGGAAATGCTTATGAAGTGGAATTACCAGAGAACATGGACATATCACCTATATTCAACATTGTTGATATCTTTGAGTACTTTGAATCAAATGATGAGGTAGAATATGCTTTGAATTATCCTAAGAAGAACAAAGATAACATTTTAGAGATTTTGAATAGTAGAGTGAGCAAGAGTACAAGAGGAAAAGACTACATGGAATACCTAGTTCAGTGGAAAGACAAGCTAGTTGAAGATAGTTCATGGATTACACAAGATGAGTTGGATCTTTATGATTTAGGATAGAATATGAGTAGTGCCTGACGTGGACATCAGTTCTTTATTAACCTCAGGTGTCTGATGTAGGAGCATCTTGGGTCTTGAGCAATCTTGCATCACCCAAAATATTTCATGTTCCTGTACCTATCTATTGTTTGTTTTGTAGCCATTGTTGTTGTTGGTTTCTTGTTTTGAAAAGTTAATGCGGTGTCAAGAACCTATTCTTGAGCATTATCCTAAGAGCACATGTCCTAATTCATTTGGATCTGGGAGTTATCACCATTTTCCTTGAGTATCAATTTTCTACCAGTTTTGTATGAACCGTGGAGTGTTTCTCCTTGCACAGTTCATTATGAGGAAATTAGATCATGTGATACTTGGGATATGTTCTTGGATCATGTGTGGAATTAAATGTGGCTTCACAACATGTTGTGTTATTTCTTTCTTTAGTTTTGGTTTCTCTTCCTAAGTGGATCTATAATGTAATTAAATGCCTGACTGGCTGACTTGTGGCTTTGCGAGCTATATATTGTGAGCTTGGGCTGATGTAGAGTAGTAGTAGAAAGGTTGTAGAACATGTGATATCATTAGGGTTGAAGATATTATGGGATCTATGATTTTGATTTCATAATTTCTTTGTATAAGGCAGAAACCCTGAAGGCCTCACAACTGGGCATGTTGTTGATTTTACAATAATTGTACCAGTGTGGTTTCTAGTTGCCTTGCCTTATATCCACTATGTTCATGGTGTTATATGTGAATTAGTAATTGCTTCTGTGTGTTACTCTAAGTGAGGCTTGTTTGTTGGTTTAAGTAGAGTCAATTCTCCTTGATTCTTCCTTTACCTTCCCTGCCCTTGCATCAGATAGGGGAATCAAAATTAAAGAGGAAGAAAAATAGTGCTTTTTAAATTTGATTACAAATTATAAGTTTGTTTCTAAATGTTGTTAAGGATTGTTTCTTTTTTTAATTTTTTTTTAAAAAAATTTTTCTTAGCACTCCTTGTTTTTTTGTCTAAGAATTGACATCTACATTGCTTCACTCGTCTATGAATCTTCTTGTTTCTCAAGATTATTAATTAGAAAAAAAATAATTGAAATTTTGAATATCTATATAGCATTAAAAAATGGAATTTTAGTATTGGGAAAGAAAGGCTTCCATTATCTAAAAATTTGGATTAACGAACAAGTATAATTATTATTTTATCTTTCCCTTTTTGATGAACATGCATACCTATATTTTAAAAAATATAAGTAAAATAAGTCGAGAGGTATCATTTTCTACAAGACTAAATATCTTTTGAATTAAAAATATAATAAATTTAATTAAATAAAATATTATTGAATGAAAGTATGTAATTAGCTGAGAAGAATAACTCCTAGAATCTTGAGGTTACAGATTAGAAGGGATTCTTATCTCTAATTAGGCATGTATGCCTCGAAAGTGAGACTAAATGTTGCAAGTCCATCAAGTAATTGATTTTTCTAATAATGCAAAGGCTCATCTATTTTATCTCTCAGTTATTTTTTATTGTTTCTATTGTGTGACTCTTGTTGCATGGATTGGATAGATTTCTTTGAGGTCCCTCTATCTGTTAATGCACCAAGTGGTGTTAGAGAAAGGTTTTGATTTTGTGTTGGGGGAATTCCATCTCATGAGGTTGTAAAGCCCTAGAAATATTTTGTGGGGTGGTAGAGTGAGGATATGACCTACAATTGAAGAGGACTTGTGCAAGATGGAT